>JAFCMP010000213.1:10000-12500 GCA_017506865.1 Tribonema minus
GGAGGGGAAGTCAGGCTGCACATCGACTGCTCTAAGTTCAATTGTGCCGCATGCACCTCGACTTCCCCGTCACAACTTCGACTTCACCTTCAAGTATGGCAAAAACCGTTCACAGGCCTAGTTAGGCCTAGTTCAACATGAATTTGAAGTTATGGCGGGGAAGTAAGGCTGCACATCGATTTATCCTACTTCAAGTGTGCCGCATGCACCTTGACTTCCCCTTCAAAACTTCAACTTCACCTTGAAGTACAGGTAAAACCGTATACAGGCCAAGTTCAACATGAAGTTGAAGTTTTCGATGAGAAGTCAGGCTGCACATCGACTGCCCCGAGTTTGAGTTTGTCATATAGAACTCGACTTCCCCATCAAAACTTCAAATTCATATTGAAGTACGGATCAAACCGTTGACAGGCCCAGTTCGACATGAAGTTGAAGTTGTGGCGGGGAAGTCGAGCTGCACATCGACTGCCCCGAGTAGCAGTATGCCGGAAGCAGGTTTCGTTTTCGACTACGACTTCAACTTCACCTTGAAGTTAGGGGGGGTCCGCGTGCTGATCCCTTCAAGGGCCCACTTCAACAAGAAGTTGAAGTCGGGGCGGGGAAGTCGAGTGACATATCGACTGCCCTGAGTTAGAGGAAGCCGCACGCACCTTGACTTTGCCTACCTAACTTCAACTTCAGGTTGAAGTTCTCGAAAAACCCTTCCCAGGCCCGTCTCGCGGCGAAGTTGAAGTTGGGTACGTAAAGTGAAGTTGCCTATCATACAACCATACTTCAAGTAAGGTGCCTACCGCTTTTGTTCCGGGTTTCTGACTCCCCGGTGGTCTGTACCTACCACCGGAGCTGATCCCTGAACCGACTTGAGCGTTCCCATGACCCACCATCCTGGTTCACCACTGTGAGAAAGCCAGGTTCCTGGGGTTGGAGGTGAAGATGAGGTCGTGGTTCCATATGGTCTGTAGCTAGCATGCAGCCCTGAGTGAGAGGGAGCCGTACGCAGCTTCACTTCATGTCCACGACTTCAACTTCACCTTGAAGTTGGGGGGGTCCCCTTCGGAACCCCTTGATAGGCTCAGTTCGTCATGAATTTGAAGTCGTGACGGGGAAGTCGCGGTGCATATAGAACGGTCCGGGTGAAACCATGCCGGACGCAACCTGACTTCCCCGCCCCAACTTCAACTTCATGTTGAAGTACAGCTAAAACCGTTCATAGGCTTAGTTCAACATGAATTTGAAGTGTTGGAGGAGAAGTCAGGCTTCACATCGACTGCTCCTATTTCAAGTGTGCCGCATGCACTTTGACTTCCCCGCCCCAACTTCAACTTCATGTTGAAGTACAGCTAAAACCGTTCACAGGCTTAGTTCAACACGAAGTTGAAGTTTTGGAGGAGAAGTCAGGCTGCACATCGACTGCTACTACTTCAAGCGTGCCGCATGCACCTTGACTTCCCCGCCACAACTTCAACTTCACCTTGAAGTACAGCAAAAACCGTTCACAGGCCTAGTTCAACATGAAGTTGAAGTCATGGAGGAGAAGTCGAGGTGCACATCGACAGCCCCCAGTTGAAGTTTGCCATGTGCAACTTAACTTCCCCGCCACAACTTCAACTTCACCTTGAAGTACATCAAAAACCATTTGCAGGCTTAGTTCAACATGAAGTTGAGGTCGGGGAGGTGAAGTTACGGTGCACATCGACTGCCCCCAGTTAAGGTTTGCCATGTGCAACTCCACTTTACCTTCATGACTTCAACTTCACCTTGAAGTAGATGTGTTTCAACAGTTCACCATGAAATTGAAGTTGTGGAGGTGAAGTTAGGGTGCATGCAGTCTTCGCACAGGTGAAGTGTGATGTATGAAACTTCACTTTTCCTCAAGGACTTCAACTTCACATTGAAGTAGGAGGTGTGTTGACAGTTCATCATAAACTTGAAGTTCAGAAGGCGAAGTTCAGTTGCATACGGTATTTTTAAAGTTGAAGTAAAATGTATGCAACTTCAATCTACATCCACGCAGCGAACTTCACCTTGAATTAGACAAGTCCACAACAAAACTTCAACCTCAACCACACAAACACATACCTTAAACTAAAAATTCAACCTTAAACTAAACATTCAACTTCAACCACATGAATGCGTACTTCAACTGTCTAATCTACTTGAAGTTCGAACGCGAAGCTGAACTCTACCTTTGTTTTCTTGATTCAACGCAGTGAAGCTGTTCTTGATTCAACGCAGTGAAGCTGGTGGAGGAGATGGTGGATTCTGGCAGAAGGTGACCATTCAAAACTCTGTGGTGTGGGCTGTTCAGAACACATCTCCTTCCCAGGGCATGCCGACCTTCCCAGGGCATGCCGACCTTGCCCGACTTGCTCACCGCTGCACTTCACGGGCCCCCCGCTGTGACCTGCTAGCCCTCAGGCTGCTGTTGCAGATTCCGATGCTCTTTGGATGGCGATGTGGACCCCCTCCCCCCCTCTGCGGTGGAGTCCCCACCGTGGTC
>JAFCMP010000213.1:20000-25000 GCA_017506865.1 Tribonema minus
ACTCCCAGCAGCGCTCAGCAGATGCTGCGGCAAATCACACATGCCGACATGATGCTGTTCAAGAAGATCTCTCTCCATCGTGCACACGTCGACACTGCAAGCTCAGCTAGCTGAGCACTGGGGAACCAAGGAGATGCGAGCTCACAGCGATCACCAGCGCACACACACATTCTCACATGTGGCACGCAAGCAGCACTGCAGCCCTCGCATCGATCAACACCGTGTCGACACTGCGCGCTGGGTGACAGCGCGCAGTCTCTTCACCCCCTGAGGTGAACCACCTCAACACACACCACAGGCATGCTTCATCAGCGTCCAGTCATCTGCAGCTCTGGTGACACCAGAAGCAGATGTGGACATGTGGCACTGCTCAGCACATGCATCGCTGCAACTGCACATGTCGTGCAGACACAGAGATGACTGCAGTAGCGGTCGTCCACTGTGTGATCATTGCTCAGCAGCTGGAGAGCTGCAGAGCACTGTTCACTGGCAAGTCACCATGTACTTTTCCCAGCACAGATTCAACTTCAAGTTGAAGACGCACATTAAAAAATGCATGTCACCCACTGTGAAGTTGATTGTACTTCAACAAATCGAAGCGGTCATGAGTCAGAGGACTGACTCAGAGAGCTGTAAAGAGTCAGAGAGCTGACTCAGAAGTCGGAATGTTGAAGTGGGAGAGTCACCAGTTGAAGTTTAACTTCAACTTGAGGTTCCCACGAATCCCCGGCGCACATGTGGTGGGCACCCGGAAAGTTCATACCCATGCCCCACACCAGCTAGCATGTGTGGCACCTGTCACACTTACCAGGACTAAACGACCTGAGTCAGCGGCCTGAGTCAGAACCCAGACGGAGTCAGCGGCCTGAGTCAGAACACATGCCCGCTGAGTCAGTCAGAGGTAGGTACTCTGCACGACACGATGCACGCTGAACCCAGCCTGACTGAGGCACATCTGCCTGAGTCATATTCCGTGGTGAGCAGATCTGAGTCAGAATGTGAGTCAGAACGTGAGTCAGAATTCTGACTTGTGCCTGGCCACTGCAGTGTGAGTGAACGGCTCCTGTATGCGGTGGTCAAGGTGAGGTCGGGAGTAGAAATGACCTGGAGCAGATGTTGACCACTGAGTTTCAGCAAGCTGTACGCAACCTCACTTCCTGTCCACAACTTCAACTTCACCTTGAAGTAGATTTAGTTCAACAGTTCATCATGGAGTTGAAGTTGTGGAGGAGAAGTCAGGCTGCATATCGATTGACCCGAGTTGAAGTATGCCGTACGCAGCTGGACTTCCCCTCCCCAACTTCAACTTCACCTTGAAGTATAGGTGCTTCAGTAGTTCAACATGAAGTTGAAGTTGAGGAGGAGAAGTCGAGGGGAAGATCGACTGCCCCGAGTTGAAGTATGTCGGATGCAGGTTGACTTCCCCGTCACAACTTCAACTTACCCTTGAAGTTGGGGGGGTCCACCTTCGAAACCGTTTAAAGGCCCAGTTCGACATGAAGTTGAAGTTGTGGCGGGGAAGTCGAGCTGCACATCGATTGCCCCGAGTTGCAGTATGCCGGAAGCAGGTTTCGTTTTCGTCTACGACTTGAACTTCACCTTGAAGTTGGGGGGGTTCCGCGTGCTGATCCCCTCAAGGGCCCACTTCAACATGATGTTGAAGTTGGGGCGGGGAAGTCGAGTGACACATCGACTGCCCTGAGTTAGAGGAAGCCGCACGCACCTTAACTTTCCCTACCCAACTTCATTTTCATGTTGAAGTTCGCGAAAAACCCTTCCCAGGCCCGTCTCGCGGCGAAGTTGAAGTTGGGTACGTGAAGTGAAGTTTCCTATCACACAACCATACTTCAAGTAAGGAGCCTACCGCTTTTGTTCCGGGTTTCTGACTCCCCGGTGGTCTGTACCTACCACCGGAGCTGATCCCTGAACCGACTTCAGCGTTCCCATGACCCACCATCCTGGTTCAGCACTGCCGGGAAGCCCAGGTTCCTGAGGTTCGTGGTGAAGATGAGGTCCTGGTTCCATATGGTCTGTAGCTAGCATGCACCCCGGAGTGAGAGGAAGCCGTACGCAGCTTCACTTCATGTCCACGACTTCAACTTCACCTTGAAGTTGGGGGGGTCCCCTTCGGAACCCCTTGATAGGCTCAGTTCGTCATGACTTTGAAGTCGTGACGGGGAAGTCGCGGTGCATATAGAACGGTCCAGGTGAAAGCATGCCGGACGCAACCTGACTTCCCCGCCCCAACTTCAACTTTATGTTGAAGTACAGCGAAAACCGTTCATAGGCCTACTTCAACATGAAGTTGAGGTTGTGGAGGGGAAGTCAGGCTGCACATCGACTGCTCTAAGTTCAATTGTGCCGCATGCACCTCGACTTCCCCGTCACAACTTCGACTTCACCTTCAAGTATGGCAAAAACCGTTCACAGGCCTAGTTAGGCCTAGTTCAACATGAATTTGAAGTTATGGCGGGGAAGTAAGGCTGCACATCGATTTATCCTACTTCAAGTGTGCCGCATGCACCTTGACTTCCCCTTCAAAACTTCAACTTCACCTTGAAGTACAGGTAAAACCGTATACAGGCCAAGTTCAACATGAAGTTGAAGTTTTCGATGAGAAGTCAGGCTGCACATCGACTGCCCCGAGTTTGAGTTTGTCATATAGAACTCGACTTCCCCATCAAAACTTCAAATTCATATTGAAGTACGGATCAAACCGTTGACAGGCCCAGTTCGACATGAAGTTGAAGTTGTGGCGGGGAAGTCGAGCTGCACATCGACTGCCCCGAGTAGCAGTATGCCGGAAGCAGGTTTCGTTTTCGACTACGACTTCAACTTCACCTTGAAGTTAGGGGGGGTCCGCGTGCTGATCCCTTCAAGGGCCCACTTCAACAAGAAGTTGAAGTCGGGGCGGGGAAGTCGAGTGACATATCGACTGCCCTGAGTTAGAGGAAGCCGCACGCACCTTGACTTTGCCTACCTAACTTCAACTTCAGGTTGAAGTTCTCGAAAAACCCTTCCCAGGCCCGTCTCGCGGCGAAGTTGAAGTTGGGTACGTAAAGTGAAGTTGCCTATCATACAACCATACTTCAAGTAAGGTGCCTACCGCTTTTGTTCCGGGTTTCTGACTCCCCGGTGGTCTGTACCTACCACCGGAGCTGATCCCTGAACCGACTTGAGCGTTCCCATGACCCACCATCCTGGTTCACCACTGTGAGAAAGCCAGGTTCCTGGGGTTGGAGGTGAAGATGAGGTCGTGGTTCCATATGGTCTGTAGCTAGCATGCAGCCCTGAGTGAGAGGGAGCCGTACGCAGCTTCACTTCATGTCCACGACTTCAACTTCACCTTGAAGTTGGGGGGGTCCCCTTCGGAACCCCTTGATAGGCTCAGTTCGTCATGAATTTGAAGTCGTGACGGGGAAGTCGCGGTGCATATAGAACGGTCCGGGTGAAACCATGCCGGACGCAACCTGACTTCCCCGCCCCAACTTCAACTTCATGTTGAAGTACAGCTAAAACCGTTCATAGGCTTAGTTCAACATGAATTTGAAGTGTTGGAGGAGAAGTCAGGCTTCACATCGACTGCTCCTATTTCAAGTGTGCCGCATGCACTTTGACTTCCCCGCCCCAACTTCAACTTCATGTTGAAGTACAGCTAAAACCGTTCACAGGCTTAGTTCAACACGAAGTTGAAGTTTTGGAGGAGAAGTCAGGCTGCACATCGACTGCTACTACTTCAAGCGTGCCGCATGCACCTTGACTTCCCCGCCACAACTTCAACTTCACCTTGAAGTACAGCAAAAACCGTTCACAGGCCTAGTTCAACATGAAGTTGAAGTCATGGAGGAGAAGTCGAGGTGCACATCGACAGCCCCCAGTTGAAGTTTGCCATGTGCAACTTAACTTCCCCGCCACAACTTCAACTTCACCTTGAAGTACATCAAAAACCATTTGCAGGCTTAGTTCAACATGAAGTTGAGGTCGGGGAGGTGAAGTTACGGTGCACATCGACTGCCCCCAGTTAAGGTTTGCCATGTGCAACTCCACTTTACCTTCATGACTTCAACTTCACCTTGAAGTAGATGTGTTTCAACAGTTCACCATGAAATTGAAGTTGTGGAGGTGAAGTTAGGGTGCATGCAGTCTTCGCACAGGTGAAGTGTGATGTATGAAACTTCACTTTTCCTCAAGGACTTCAACTTCACATTGAAGTAGGAGGTGTGTTGACAGTTCATCATAAACTTGAAGTTCAGAAGGCGAAGTTCAGTTGCATACGGTATTTTTAAAGTTGAAGTAAAATGTATGCAACTTCAATCTACATCCACGCAGCGAACTTCACCTTGAATTAGACAAGTCCACAACAAAACTTCAACCTCAACCACACAAACACATACCTTAAACTAAAAATTCAACCTTAAACTAAACATTCAACTTCAACCACATGAATGCGTACTTCAACTGTCTAATCTACTTGAAGTTCGAACGCGAAGCTGAACTCTACCTTTGTTTTCTTGATTCAACGCAGTGAAGCTGTTCTTGATTCAACGCAGTGAAGCTGGTGGAGGAGATGGTGGATTCTGGCAGAAGGTGACCATTCAAAACTCTGTGGTGTGGGCTGTTCAGAACACATCTCCTTCCCAGGGCATGCCGACCTTCCCAGGGCATGCCGACCTTGCCCGACTTGCTCACCGCTGCACTTCACGGGCCCCCCGCTGTGACCTGCTAGCCCTCAGGCTGCTGTTGCAGATTCCGATGCTCTTTGGATGGCGATGTGGACCCCCTCCCCCCCTCTGCGGTGGAGTCCCCACCGTGGTCCTGGTGCAGGCGCCTGCCCGCTGGCCGGCATACACCGCAGGGGGTGCACCCAGCTGGTCACTGGTTTGTGACTTGCTCTGAATGTCTTGATGGCCTGCCTGCTCACCCCCTGCTCTGAATGTCCGGATGGCCTGCTCACCCCCTGCTCTGAATGTCTTGATGGCCTGCTCACCCCCTGCTCTGAA
>JAFCMP010000213.1:32500-35000 GCA_017506865.1 Tribonema minus
GCAAGCAGCACTGCAGCCCTCGCATCGATCAACACCGTGTCGACACTGCGCGCTGGGTGACAGCGCGCAGTCTCTTCACCCCCTGAGGTGAACCACCTCAACACACACCACAGGCATGCTTCATCAGCGTCCAGTCATCTGCAGCTCTGGTGACACCAGAAGCAGATGTGGACATGTGGCACTGCTCAGCACATGCATCGCTGCAACTGCACATGTCGTGCAGACACAGAGATGACTGCAGTAGCGGTCGTCCACTGTGTGATCATTGCTCAGCAGCTGGAGAGCTGCAGAGCACTGTTCACTGGCAAGTCACCATGTACTTTTCCCAGCACAGATTCAACTTCAAGTTGAAGACGCACATTAAAAAATGCATGTCACCCACTGTGAAGTTGATTGTACTTCAACAAATCGAAGCGGTCATGAGTCAGAGGACTGACTCAGAGAGCTGTAAAGAGTCAGAGAGCTGACTCAGAAGTCGGAATGTTGAAGTGGGAGAGTCACCAGTTGAAGTTTAACTTCAACTTGAGGTTCCCACGAATCCCCGGCGCACATGTGGTGGGCACCCGGAAAGTTCATACCCATGCCCCACACCAGCTAGCATGTGTGGCACCTGTCACACTTACCAGGACTAAACGACCTGAGTCAGCGGCCTGAGTCAGAACCCAGACGGAGTCAGCGGCCTGAGTCAGAACACATGCCCGCTGAGTCAGTCAGAGGTAGGTACTCTGCACGACACGATGCACGCTGAACCCAGCCTGACTGAGGCACATCTGCCTGAGTCATATTCCGTGGTGAGCAGATCTGAGTCAGAATGTGAGTCAGAACGTGAGTCAGAATTCTGACTTGTGCCTGGCCACTGCAGTGTGAGTGAACGGCTCCTGTATGCGGTGGTCAAGGTGAGGTCGGGAGTAGAAATGACCTGGAGCAGATGTTGACCACTGAGTTTCAGCAAGCTGTACGCAACCTCACTTCCTGTCCACAACTTCAACTTCACCTTGAAGTAGATTTAGTTCAACAGTTCATCATGGAGTTGAAGTTGTGGAGGAGAAGTCAGGCTGCATATCGATTGACCCGAGTTGAAGTATGCCGTACGCAGCTGGACTTCCCCTCCCCAACTTCAACTTCACCTTGAAGTATAGGTGCTTCAGTAGTTCAACATGAAGTTGAAGTTGAGGAGGAGAAGTCGAGGGGAAGATCGACTGCCCCGAGTTGAAGTATGTCGGATGCAGGTTGACTTCCCCGTCACAACTTCAACTTACCCTTGAAGTTGGGGGGGTCCACCTTCGAAACCGTTTAAAGGCCCAGTTCGACATGAAGTTGAAGTTGTGGCGGGGAAGTCGAGCTGCACATCGATTGCCCCGAGTTGCAGTATGCCGGAAGCAGGTTTCGTTTTCGTCTACGACTTGAACTTCACCTTGAAGTTGGGGGGGTTCCGCGTGCTGATCCCCTCAAGGGCCCACTTCAACATGATGTTGAAGTTGGGGCGGGGAAGTCGAGTGACACATCGACTGCCCTGAGTTAGAGGAAGCCGCACGCACCTTAACTTTCCCTACCCAACTTCATTTTCATGTTGAAGTTCGCGAAAAACCCTTCCCAGGCCCGTCTCGCGGCGAAGTTGAAGTTGGGTACGTGAAGTGAAGTTTCCTATCACACAACCATACTTCAAGTAAGGAGCCTACCGCTTTTGTTCCGGGTTTCTGACTCCCCGGTGGTCTGTACCTACCACCGGAGCTGATCCCTGAACCGACTTCAGCGTTCCCATGACCCACCATCCTGGTTCAGCACTGCCGGGAAGCCCAGGTTCCTGAGGTTCGTGGTGAAGATGAGGTCCTGGTTCCATATGGTCTGTAGCTAGCATGCACCCCGGAGTGAGAGGAAGCCGTACGCAGCTTCACTTCATGTCCACGACTTCAACTTCACCTTGAAGTTGGGGGGGTCCCCTTCGGAACCCCTTGATAGGCTCAGTTCGTCATGACTTTGAAGTCGTGACGGGGAAGTCGCGGTGCATATAGAACGGTCCGGTGAAAGCATGCCGGACGCAACCTGACTTCCCCGCCCCAACTTCAACTTCATGTTGAAGTACAGCTAAAACCGTTCATAGGCTTAGTTCAACATGAATTTGAAGTGTTGGAGGAGAAGTCAGGCTTCACATCGACTGCTCTATTTCAAGTGTGCCGCATGCACTTTGACTTCCCCGCCCCAACTTCAACTTCATGTTGAAGTACAGCTAAAACCGTTCACAGGCTTAGTTCAACACGAAGTTGAAGTTTTGGAGGAGAAGTCAGGCTGCACATCGACTGCTACTACTTCAAGCGTGCCGCATGCACCTTGACTTCCCCGCCACAACTTCAACTTCACCTTGAAGTACAGCAAAACCGTTCACAGGCCTAGTTCAACATGAAGTTGAAGTCATGGAGGAGAAGTCGAGGTGCACATCGACAGCCCCCAGTTGAAGTTTGCCATGTGCAACTTAACTTCCCCGCCACAACTTCAACTTCAC
>JAFCMP010000213.1:45000-57500 GCA_017506865.1 Tribonema minus
GTTCCGCGTGCTGATCCCCTCAAGGGCCCACTTCAACATGATGTTGAAGTTGGGGCGGGGAAGTCGAGTGACACATCGACTGCCCTGAGTTAGAGGAAGCCGCACGCACCTTAACTTTCCCTACCCAACTTCATTTTCATGTTGAAGTTCGCGAAAAACCCTTCCCAGGCCCGTCTCGCGGCGAAGTTGAAGTTGGGTACGTGAAGTGAAGTTTCCTATCACACAACCATACTTCAAGTAAGGAGCCTACCGCTTTTGTTCCGGGTTTCTGACTCCCCGGTGGTCTGTACCTACCACCGGAGCTGATCCCTGAACCGACTTCAGCGTTCCCATGACCCACCATCCTGGTTCAGCACTGCCGGGAAGCCCAGGTTCCTGAGGTTCGTGGTGAAGATGAGGTCCTGGTTCCATATGGTCTGTAGCTAGCATGCACCCCGGAGTGAGAGGAAGCCGTACGCAGCTTCACTTCATGTCCACGACTTCAACTTCACCTTGAAGTTGGGGGGGTCCCCTTCGGAACCCCTTGATAGGCTCAGTTCGTCATGACTTTGAAGTCGTGACGGGGAAGTCGCGGTGCATATAGAACGGTCCAGGTGAAAGCATGCCGGACGCAACCTGACTTCCCCGCCCCAACTTCAACTTTATGTTGAAGTACAGCGAAAACCGTTCATAGGCCTACTTCAACATGAAGTTGAGGTTGTGGAGGGGAAGTCAGGCTGCACATCGACTGCTCTAAGTTCAATTGTGCCGCATGCACCTCGACTTCCCCGTCACAACTTCGACTTCACCTTCAAGTATGGCAAAAACCGTTCACAGGCCTAGTTAGGCCTAGTTCAACATGAATTTGAAGTTATGGCGGGGAAGTAAGGCTGCACATCGATTTATCCTACTTCAAGTGTGCCGCATGCACCTTGACTTCCCCTTCAAAACTTCAACTTCACCTTGAAGTACAGGTAAAACCGTATACAGGCCAAGTTCAACATGAAGTTGAAGTTTTCGATGAGAAGTCAGGCTGCACATCGACTGCCCCGAGTTTGAGTTTGTCATATAGAACTCGACTTCCCCATCAAAACTTCAAATTCATATTGAAGTACGGATCAAACCGTTGACAGGCCCAGTTCGACATGAAGTTGAAGTTGTGGCGGGGAAGTCGAGCTGCACATCGACTGCCCCGAGTAGCAGTATGCCGGAAGCAGGTTTCGTTTTCGACTACGACTTCAACTTCACCTTGAAGTTAGGGGGGGTCCGCGTGCTGATCCCTTCAAGGGCCCACTTCAACAAGAAGTTGAAGTCGGGGCGGGGAAGTCGAGTGACATATCGACTGCCCTGAGTTAGAGGAAGCCGCACGCACCTTGACTTTGCCTACCTAACTTCAACTTCAGGTTGAAGTTCTCGAAAAACCCTTCCCAGGCCCGTCTCGCGGCGAAGTTGAAGTTGGGTACGTAAAGTGAAGTTGCCTATCATACAACCATACTTCAAGTAAGGTGCCTACCGCTTTTGTTCCGGGTTTCTGACTCCCCGGTGGTCTGTACCTACCACCGGAGCTGATCCCTGAACCGACTTGAGCGTTCCCATGACCCACCATCCTGGTTCACCACTGTGAGAAAGCCAGGTTCCTGGGGTTGGAGGTGAAGATGAGGTCGTGGTTCCATATGGTCTGTAGCTAGCATGCAGCCCTGAGTGAGAGGGAGCCGTACGCAGCTTCACTTCATGTCCACGACTTCAACTTCACCTTGAAGTTGGGGGGGTCCCCTTCGGAACCCCTTGATAGGCTCAGTTCGTCATGAATTTGAAGTCGTGACGGGGAAGTCGCGGTGCATATAGAACGGTCCGGGTGAAACCATGCCGGACGCAACCTGACTTCCCCGCCCCAACTTCAACTTCATGTTGAAGTACAGCTAAAACCGTTCATAGGCTTAGTTCAACATGAATTTGAAGTGTTGGAGGAGAAGTCAGGCTTCACATCGACTGCTCCTATTTCAAGTGTGCCGCATGCACTTTGACTTCCCCGCCCCAACTTCAACTTCATGTTGAAGTACAGCTAAAACCGTTCACAGGCTTAGTTCAACACGAAGTTGAAGTTTTGGAGGAGAAGTCAGGCTGCACATCGACTGCTACTACTTCAAGCGTGCCGCATGCACCTTGACTTCCCCGCCACAACTTCAACTTCACCTTGAAGTACAGCAAAAACCGTTCACAGGCCTAGTTCAACATGAAGTTGAAGTCATGGAGGAGAAGTCGAGGTGCACATCGACAGCCCCCAGTTGAAGTTTGCCATGTGCAACTTAACTTCCCCGCCACAACTTCAACTTCACCTTGAAGTACATCAAAAACCATTTGCAGGCTTAGTTCAACATGAAGTTGAGGTCGGGGAGGTGAAGTTACGGTGCACATCGACTGCCCCCAGTTAAGGTTTGCCATGTGCAACTCCACTTTACCTTCATGACTTCAACTTCACCTTGAAGTAGATGTGTTTCAACAGTTCACCATGAAATTGAAGTTGTGGAGGTGAAGTTAGGGTGCATGCAGTCTTCGCACAGGTGAAGTGTGATGTATGAAACTTCACTTTTCCTCAAGGACTTCAACTTCACATTGAAGTAGGAGGTGTGTTGACAGTTCATCATAAACTTGAAGTTCAGAAGGCGAAGTTCAGTTGCATACGGTATTTTTAAAGTTGAAGTAAAATGTATGCAACTTCAATCTACATCCACGCACTTGTTGTGGAGGGGAAGTCAGGCTGCACATCGACTGCTCTAAGTTCAATTGTGCCGCATGCACCTCGACTTCCCCGTCACAACTTCGACTTCACCTTCAAGTATGGCAAAAACCGTTCACAGGCCTAGTTAGGCCTAGTTCAACATGAATTTGAAGTTATGGCGGGGAAGTAAGGCTGCACATCGATTTATCCTACTTCAAGTGTGCCGCATGCACCTTGACTTCCCCTTCAAAACTTCAACTTCACCTTGAAGTACAGGTAAAACCGTATACAGGCCAAGTTCAACATGAAGTTGAAGTTTTCGATGAGAAGTCAGGCTGCACATCGACTGCCCCGAGTTTGAGTTTGTCATATAGAACTCGACTTCCCCATCAAAACTTCAAATTCATATTGAAGTACGGATCAAACCGTTGACAGGCCCAGTTCGACATGAAGTTGAAGTTGTGGCGGGGAAGTCGAGCTGCACATCGATTGCCCCGAGTTGCAGTATGCCGGAAGCAGGTTTCGTTTTCGTCTACGACTTGAACTTCACCTTGAAGTTGGGGGGGTTCCGCGTGCTGATCCCCTCAAGGGCCCACTTCAACATGATGTTGAAGTTGGGGCGGGGAAGTCGAGTGACACATCGACTGCCCTGAGTTAGAGGAAGCCGCACGCACCTTAACTTTCCCTACCCAACTTCATTTTCATGTTGAAGTTCGCGAAAAACCCTTCCCAGGCCCGTCTCGCGGCGAAGTTGAAGTTGGGTACGTGAAGTGAAGTTTCCTATCACACAACCATACTTCAAGTAAGGAGCCTACCGCTTTTGTTCCGGGTTTCTGACTCCCCGGTGGTCTGTACCTACCACCGGAGCTGATCCCTGAACCGACTTCAGCGTTCCCATGACCCACCATCCTGGTTCAGCACTGCCGGGAAGCCCAGGTTCCTGAGGTTCGTGGTGAAGATGAGGTCCTGGTTCCATATGGTCTGTAGCTAGCATGCACCCCGGAGTGAGAGGAAGCCGTACGCAGCTTCACTTCATGTCCACGACTTCAACTTCACCTTGAAGTTGGGGGGGTCCCCTTCGGAACCCCTTGATAGGCTCAGTTCGTCATGACTTTGAAGTCGTGACGGGGAAGTCGCGGTGCATATAGAACGGTCCAGGTGAAAGCATGCCGGACGCAACCTGACTTCCCCGCCCCAACTTCAACTTTATGTTGAAGTACAGCGAAAACCGTTCATAGGCCTACTTCAACATGAAGTTGAGGTTGTGGAGGGGAAGTCAGGCTGCACATCGACTGCTCTAAGTTCAATTGTGCCGCATGCACCTCGACTTCCCCGTCACAACTTCGACTTCACCTTCAAGTATGGCAAAAACCGTTCACAGGCCTAGTTAGGCCTAGTTCAACATGAATTTGAAGTTATGGCGGGGAAGTAAGGCTGCACATCGATTTATCCTACTTCAAGTGTGCCGCATGCACCTTGACTTCCCCTTCAAAACTTCAACTTCACCTTGAAGTACAGGTAAAACCGTATACAGGCCAAGTTCAACATGAAGTTGAAGTTTTCGATGAGAAGTCAGGCTGCACATCGACTGCCCCGAGTTTGAGTTTGTCATATAGAACTCGACTTCCCCATCAAAACTTCAAATTCATATTGAAGTACGGATCAAACCGTTGACAGGCCCAGTTCGACATGAAGTTGAAGTTGTGGCGGGGAAGTCGAGCTGCACATCGACTGCCCCGAGTAGCAGTATGCCGGAAGCAGGTTTCGTTTTCGACTACGACTTCAACTTCACCTTGAAGTTAGGGGGGGTCCGCGTGCTGATCCCTTCAAGGGCCCACTTCAACAAGAAGTTGAAGTCGGGGCGGGGAAGTCGAGTGACATATCGACTGCCCTGAGTTAGAGGAAGCCGCACGCACCTTGACTTTGCCTACCTAACTTCAACTTCAGGTTGAAGTTCTCGAAAAACCCTTCCCAGGCCCGTCTCGCGGCGAAGTTGAAGTTGGGTACGTAAAGTGAAGTTGCCTATCATACAACCATACTTCAAGTAAGGTGCCTACCGCTTTTGTTCCGGGTTTCTGACTCCCCGGTGGTCTGTACCTACCACCGGAGCTGATCCCTGAACCGACTTGAGCGTTCCCATGACCCACCATCCTGGTTCACCACTGTGAGAAAGCCAGGTTCCTGGGGTTGGAGGTGAAGATGAGGTCGTGGTTCCATATGGTCTGTAGCTAGCATGCAGCCCTGAGTGAGAGGGAGCCGTACGCAGCTTCACTTCATGTCCACGACTTCAACTTCACCTTGAAGTTGGGGGGGTCCCCTTCGGAACCCCTTGATAGGCTCAGTTCGTCATGAATTTGAAGTCGTGACGGGGAAGTCGCGGTGCATATAGAACGGTCCGGGTGAAACCATGCCGGACGCAACCTGACTTCCCCGCCCCAACTTCAACTTCATGTTGAAGTACAGCTAAAACCGTTCATAGGCTTAGTTCAACATGAATTTGAAGTGTTGGAGGAGAAGTCAGGCTTCACATCGACTGCTCCTATTTCAAGTGTGCCGCATGCACTTTGACTTCCCCGCCCCAACTTCAACTTCATGTTGAAGTACAGCTAAAACCGTTCACAGGCTTAGTTCAACACGAAGTTGAAGTTTTGGAGGAGAAGTCAGGCTGCACATCGACTGCTACTACTTCAAGCGTGCCGCATGCACCTTGACTTCCCCGCCACAACTTCAACTTCACCTTGAAGTACAGCAAAAACCGTTCACAGGCCTAGTTCAACATGAAGTTGAAGTCATGGAGGAGAAGTCGAGGTGCACATCGACAGCCCCCAGTTGAAGTTTGCCATGTGCAACTTAACTTCCCCGCCACAACTTCAACTTCACCTTGAAGTACATCAAAAACCATTTGCAGGCTTAGTTCAACATGAAGTTGAGGTCGGGGAGGTGAAGTTACGGTGCACATCGACTGCCCCCAGTTAAGGTTTGCCATGTGCAACTCCACTTTACCTTCATGACTTCAACTTCACCTTGAAGTAGATGTGTTTCAACAGTTCACCATGAAATTGAAGTTGTGGAGGTGAAGTTAGGGTGCATGCAGTCTTCGCACAGGTGAAGTGTGATGTATGAAACTTCACTTTTCCTCAAGGACTTCAACTTCACATTGAAGTAGGAGGTGTGTTGACAGTTCATCATAAACTTGAAGTTCAGAAGGCGAAGTTCAGTTGCATACGGTATTTTTAAAGTTGAAGTAAAATGTATGCAACTTCAATCTACATCCACGCACTTGTTGTGGAGGGGAAGTCAGGCTGCACATCGACTGCTCTAAGTTCAATTGTGCCGCATGCACCTCGACTTCCCCGTCACAACTTCGACTTCACCTTCAAGTATGGCAAAAACCGTTCACAGGCCTAGTTAGGCCTAGTTCAACATGAATTTGAAGTTATGGCGGGGAAGTAAGGCTGCACATCGATTTATCCTACTTCAAGTGTGCCGCATGCACCTTGACTTCCCCTTCAAAACTTCAACTTCACCTTGAAGTACAGGTAAAACCGTATACAGGCCAAGTTCAACATGAAGTTGAAGTTTTCGATGAGAAGTCAGGCTGCACATCGACTGCCCCGAGTTTGAGTTTGTCATATAGAACTCGACTTCCCCATCAAAACTTCAAATTCATATTGAAGTACGGATCAAACCGTTGACAGGCCCAGTTCGACATGAAGTTGAAGTTGTGGCGGGGAAGTCGAGCTGCACATCGATTGCCCCGAGTTGCAGTATGCCGGAAGCAGGTTTCGTTTTCGTCTACGACTTGAACTTCACCTTGAAGTTGGGGGGGTTCCGCGTGCTGATCCCCTCAAGGGCCCACTTCAACATGATGTTGAAGTTGGGGCGGGGAAGTCGAGTGACACATCGACTGCCCTGAGTTAGAGGAAGCCGCACGCACCTTAACTTTCCCTACCCAACTTCATTTTCATGTTGAAGTTCGCGAAAAACCCTTCCCAGGCCCGTCTCGCGGCGAAGTTGAAGTTGGGTACGTGAAGTGAAGTTTCCTATCACACAACCATACTTCAAGTAAGGAGCCTACCGCTTTTGTTCCGGGTTTCTGACTCCCCGGTGGTCTGTACCTACCACCGGAGCTGATCCCTGAACCGACTTCAGCGTTCCCATGACCCACCATCCTGGTTCAGCACTGCCGGGAAGCCCAGGTTCCTGAGGTTCGTGGTGAAGATGAGGTCCTGGTTCCATATGGTCTGTAGCTAGCATGCACCCCGGAGTGAGAGGAAGCCGTACGCAGCTTCACTTCATGTCCACGACTTCAACTTCACCTTGAAGTTGGGGGGGTCCCCTTCGGAACCCCTTGATAGGCTCAGTTCGTCATGACTTTGAAGTCGTGACGGGGAAGTCGCGGTGCATATAGAACGGTCCAGGTGAAAGCATGCCGGACGCAACCTGACTTCCCCGCCCCAACTTCAACTTTATGTTGAAGTACAGCGAAAACCGTTCATAGGCCTACTTCAACATGAAGTTGAGGTTGTGGAGGGGAAGTCAGGCTGCACATCGACTGCTCTAAGTTCAATTGTGCCGCATGCACCTCGACTTCCCCGTCACAACTTCGACTTCACCTTCAAGTATGGCAAAAACCGTTCACAGGCCTAGTTAGGCCTAGTTCAACATGAATTTGAAGTTATGGCGGGGAAGTAAGGCTGCACATCGATTTATCCTACTTCAAGTGTGCCGCATGCACCTTGACTTCCCCTTCAAAACTTCAACTTCACCTTGAAGTACAGGTAAAACCGTATACAGGCCAAGTTCAACATGAAGTTGAAGTTTTCGATGAGAAGTCAGGCTGCACATCGACTGCCCCGAGTTTGAGTTTGTCATATAGAACTCGACTTCCCCATCAAAACTTCAAATTCATATTGAAGTACGGATCAAACCGTTGACAGGCCCAGTTCGACATGAAGTTGAAGTTGTGGCGGGGAAGTCGAGCTGCACATCGACTGCCCCGAGTAGCAGTATGCCGGAAGCAGGTTTCGTTTTCGACTACGACTTCAACTTCACCTTGAAGTTAGGGGGGGTCCGCGTGCTGATCCCTTCAAGGGCCCACTTCAACAAGAAGTTGAAGTCGGGGCGGGGAAGTCGAGTGACATATCGACTGCCCTGAGTTAGAGGAAGCCGCACGCACCTTGACTTTGCCTACCTAACTTCAACTTCAGGTTGAAGTTCTCGAAAAACCCTTCCCAGGCCCGTCTCGCGGCGAAGTTGAAGTTGGGTACGTAAAGTGAAGTTGCCTATCATACAACCATACTTCAAGTAAGGTGCCTACCGCTTTTGTTCCGGGTTTCTGACTCCCCGGTGGTCTGTACCTACCACCGGAGCTGATCCCTGAACCGACTTGAGCGTTCCCATGACCCACCATCCTGGTTCACCACTGTGAGAAAGCCAGGTTCCTGGGGTTGGAGGTGAAGATGAGGTCGTGGTTCCATATGGTCTGTAGCTAGCATGCAGCCCTGAGTGAGAGGGAGCCGTACGCAGCTTCACTTCATGTCCACGACTTCAACTTCACCTTGAAGTTGGGGGGGTCCCCTTCGGAACCCCTTGATAGGCTCAGTTCGTCATGAATTTGAAGTCGTGACGGGGAAGTCGCGGTGCATATAGAACGGTCCGGGTGAAACCATGCCGGACGCAACCTGACTTCCCCGCCCCAACTTCAACTTCATGTTGAAGTACAGCTAAAACCGTTCATAGGCTTAGTTCAACATGAATTTGAAGTGTTGGAGGAGAAGTCAGGCTTCACATCGACTGCTCCTATTTCAAGTGTGCCGCATGCACTTTGACTTCCCCGCCCCAACTTCAACTTCATGTTGAAGTACAGCTAAAACCGTTCACAGGCTTAGTTCAACACGAAGTTGAAGTTTTGGAGGAGAAGTCAGGCTGCACATCGACTGCTACTACTTCAAGCGTGCCGCATGCACCTTGACTTCCCCGCCACAACTTCAACTTCACCTTGAAGTACAGCAAAAACCGTTCACAGGCCTAGTTCAACATGAAGTTGAAGTCATGGAGGAGAAGTCGAGGTGCACATCGACAGCCCCCAGTTGAAGTTTGCCATGTGCAACTTAACTTCCCCGCCACAACTTCAACTTCACCTTGAAGTACATCAAAAACCATTTGCAGGCTTAGTTCAACATGAAGTTGAGGTCGGGGAGGTGAAGTTACGGTGCACATCGACTGCCCCCAGTTAAGGTTTGCCATGTGCAACTCCACTTTACCTTCATGACTTCAACTTCACCTTGAAGTAGATGTGTTTCAACAGTTCACCATGAAATTGAAGTTGTGGAGGTGAAGTTAGGGTGCATGCAGTCTTCGCACAGGTGAAGTGTGATGTATGAAACTTCACTTTTCCTCAAGGACTTCAACTTCACATTGAAGTAGGAGGTGTGTTGACAGTTCATCATAAACTTGAAGTTCAGAAGGCGAAGTTCAGTTGCATACGGTATTTTTAAAGTTGAAGTAAAATGTATGCAACTTCAATCTACATCCACGCACTTGTTGTGGAGGGGAAGTCAGGCTGCACATC
Organism: Tribonema minus; assembly: GCA_017506865.1. Lineage (NCBI taxonomy): Eukaryota > Xanthophyceae > Tribonematales > Tribonemataceae > Tribonema > Tribonema minus. The sequence continues at coordinate 54,273 of JAFCMP010000213.1, forward strand.
GACTGCTCTAAGTTCAATTGTGCCGCATGCACCTCGACTTCCCCGTCACAACTTCGACTTCACCTTCAAGTATGGCAAAAACCGTTCACAGGCCTAGTTAGGCCTAGTTCAACATGAATTTGAAGTTATGGCGGGGAAGTAAGGCTGCACATCGATTTATCCTACTTCAAGTGTGCCGCATGCACCTTGACTTCCCCTTCAAAACTTCAACTTCACCTTGAAGTACAGGTAAAACCGTATACAGGCCAAGTTCAACATGAAGTTGAAGTTTTCGATGAGAAGTCAGGCTGCACATCGACTGCCCCGAGTTTGAGTTTGTCATATAGAACTCGACTTCCCCATCAAAACTTCAAATTCATATTGAAGTACGGATCAAACCGTTGACAGGCCCAGTTCGACATGAAGTTGAAGTTGTGGCGGGGAAGTCGAGCTGCACATCGATTGCCCCGAGTTGCAGTATGCCGGAAGCAGGTTTCGTTTTCGTCTACGACTTGAACTTCACCTTGAAGTTGGGGGGGTTCCGCGTGCTGATCCCCTCAAGGGCCCACTTCAACATGATGTTGAAGTTGGGGCGGGGAAGTCGAGTGACACATCGACTGCCCTGAGTTAGAGGAAGCCGCACGCACCTTAACTTTCCCTACCCAACTTCATTTTCATGTTGAAGTTCGCGAAAAACCCTTCCCAGGCCCGTCTCGCGGCGAAGTTGAAGTTGGGTACGTGAAGTGAAGTTTCCTATCACACAACCATACTTCAAGTAAGGAGCCTACCGCTTTTGTTCCGGGTCTGGTCTGACTCCCCGGTGGTCTGTACCTACCACCGTAGCTGATCCTCCCTGAACCGACTTCAGCGTTCCCATGACCCACCATCCTGGTTCAGCACTGCCGGAAGCCCAGGTTCCTGAGGTTCGTGGTGAAGATGAGGTCCTGGTTCCATATGGTCTGTAGCTAGCATGCACCCCGGAGTGAGAGGAAGCCGTACGCAGCTTCACTTCATGTCCACGACTTCAACTTCACCTTGAAGTTGGGGGGGTCCCCTTCGGAACCCCTTGATAGGCTCAGTTCGTCATGACTTTGAAGTCGTGACGGGGAAGTCGCGGTGCATATAGAACGGTCCAGGTGAAAGCATGCCGGACGCAACCTGACTTCCCCGCCCCAACTTCAACTTTATGTTGAAGTACAGCGAAAACCGTTCATAGGCCTACTTCAACATGAAGTTGAGGTTGTGGAGGGGAAGTCAGGCTGCACATCGACTGCTCTAAGTTCAATTGTGCCGCATGCACCTCGACTTCCCCGTCACAACTTCGACTTCACCTTCAAGTATGGCAAAAACCGTTCACAGGCCTAGTTAGGCCTAGTTCAACATGAATTTGAAGTTATGGCGGGGAAGTAAGGCTGCACATCGATTTATCCTACTTCAAGTGTGCCGCATGCACCTTGACTTCCCCTTCAAAACTTCAACTTCACCTTGAAGTACAGGTAAAACCGTATACAGGCCAAGTTCAACATGAAGTTGAAGTTTTCGATGAGAAGTCAGGCTGCACATCGACTGCCCCGAGTTTGAGTTTGTCATATAGAACTCGACTTCCCCATCAAAACTTCAAATTCATATTGAAGTACGGATCAAACCGTTGACAGGCCCAGTTCGACATGAAGTTGAAGTTGTGGCGGGGAAGTCGAGCTGCACATCGACTGCCCCGAGTAGCAGTATGCCGGAAGCAGGTTTCGTTTTCGACTACGACTTCAACTTCACCTTGAAGTTAGGGGGGTCCGCGTGCTGATCCCTTCAAGGGCCCACTTCAACAAGAAGTTGAAGTCGGGGCGGGGAAGTCGAGTGACATATCGACTGCCCTGAGTTAGAGGAAGCCGCACGCACCTTGACTTTGCCTACCTAACTTCAACTTCAGGTTGAAGTTCTCGAAAAACCCTTCCCAGGCCCGTCTCGCGGCGAAGTTGAAGTTGGGTACGTAAAGTGAAGTTGCCTATCATACAACCATACTTCAAGTAAGGTGCCTACCGCTTTTGTTCCGGGTTTCTGACTCCCCGGTGGTCTGTACCTACCACCGGAGCTGATCCCTGAACCGACTTGAGCGTTCCCATGACCCACCATCCTGGTTCACCACTGTGAGAAAGCCAGGTTCCTGGGGTTGGAGGTGAAGATGAGGTCGTGGTTCCATATGGTCTGTAGCTAGCATGCAGCCCTGAGTGAGAGGGAGCCGTACGCAGCTTCACTTCATGTCCACGACTTCAACTTCACCTTGAAGTTGGGGGGGTCCCCTTCGGAACCCCTTGATAGGCTCAGTTCGTCATGAATTTGAAGTCGTGACGGGGAAGTCGCGGTGCATATAGAACGGTCCGGGTGAAACCATGCCGGACGCAACCTGACTTCCCCGCCCCAACTTCAACTTCATGTTGAAGTACAGCTAAAACCGTTCATAGGCTTAGTTCAACATGAATTTGAAGTGTTGGAGGAGAAGTCAGGCTTCACATCGACTGCTCCTATTTCAAGTGTGCCGCATGCACTTTGACTTCCCCGCCCCAACTTCAACTTCATGTTGAAGTACAGCTAAAACCGTTCACAGGCTTAGTTCAACACGAAGTTGAAGTTTTGGAGGAGAAGTCAGGCTGCACATCGACTGCTACTACTTCAAGCGTGCCGCATGCACCTTGACTTCCCCGCCACAACTTCAACTTCACCTTGAAGTACAGCAAAAACCGTTCACAGGCCTAGTTCAACATGAAGTTGAAGTCATGGAGGAGAAGTCGAGGTGCACATCGACAGCCCCCAGTTGAAGTTTGCCATGTGCAACTTAACTTCCCCGCCACAACTTCAACTTCACCTTGAAGTACATCAAAAACCATTTGCAGGCTTAGTTCAACATGAAGTTGAGGTCGGGGAGGTGAAGTTACGGTGCACATCGACTGCCCCCAGTTAAGGTTTGCCATGTGCAACTCCACTTTACCTTCATGACTTCAACTTCACCTTGAAGTAGATGTGTTTCAACAGTTCACCATGAAATTGAAGTTGTGGAGGTGAAGTTAGGGTGCATGCAGTCTTCGCACAGGTGAAGTGTGATGTATGAAACTTCACTTTTCCTCAAGGACTTCAACTTCACATTGAAGTAGGAGGTGTGTTGACAGTTCATCATAAACTTGAAGTTCAGAAGGCGAAGTTCAGTTGCATACGGTATTTTTAAAGTTGAAGTAAAATGTATGCAACTTCAATCTACAT
>JAFCMP010000214.1:0-59306 GCA_017506865.1 Tribonema minus
CTAACCCTAACCTATAACCTAACCCTAACCCTAACCCTAACCCAACCCTAACCCTAACCCTAACCCTAACCCTAACCCTAACCCTAACCCTAACCCTAACCCTAACCCTAACCCTAACCCTAACCCTAACCCTAACCCTAACCCTAACCCTAACCCTAACCCTAACCCTAACCCTAACCCTAACCCTAACCCTAACCCTAACCCTAACCCTAACCCTAACCCTAACCCTAACCCTAACCCTAACCCTAACCCTAACCCTAACCCTAACCCTAACCCTAACCCTAACCCTAACCCTAACCCTAACCCTAACCCTAACCCTAACCCTAACCCTAACCCTAACCCTAACCCTAACCCTAACCCTAACCCTAACCCTAACCCTAACCCTAACCCTAACCCTAACCCTAACCCTAACCCTAACCCTAACCCTAACCCTAACCCTAAACCCTAACCCTAACCCTAACCCTAACCCTAACCCTAACCCTAACCCTAACCCTAACCCTAACCCTAACCCTAACCCTAACCCTAACCCTAACCCTAACCCCTCAACAACGCGGCTGCAGAGGTTGCGGCGAGCGCTGATGGCAGCATGGCAGGACGTCTGTTCTATATGACTGCCGCACAGGTTGAAGAACTGCTGGCGGAAGATGACGTGTCAGCTTTTGACGACGAAGGCATTGCGTGCTTCGCCGTGTTTGCGACACCGGAGTCGTTTGACTGACATGCTGATGCTCAGGCCCAGTTGGCACAGGAGGGCGAGATAGTGTGTGGCAATGGTGAGTGCATTGGCGGTGAGCTGGCGCGACTTTGTGCACTGAGGCGCAAGCGTGTGCGTCATGGCTCGGCCACAGCCGTTGCGGCCGACGCAGCTGGGCGAGGTGGTGTTGCTGAGCGTGGCGACATCACTCCAGGCGGCACGCGCAATCACAAGGTGACGTCGCCGCGGCAGAGCACTGAGGCAGCAGGTGCCACCAACGCCACTTCAACGGAGGCTTCTCAGCTGACACCAGCGATGCTCAGTAGAGAGGCTTTTTGACAATGCAGCGGCGCGATGCCTACTGTCAGGCTGTGATGTGAGCGGTCAACGGCGGTGCGTTGCCGGCTGACGGGGAGCTGGCAACTTGAATGCACTTGATGATGTGCAGAGGGCTCTGCACCATGGTGGATGATGGGCGCCACCATTGTGCAGTGAGCAAACCCAAGCGTGGCAAGTGCTCAGCTGCTGCAGCGGGTTACGCCGGCAAACGTTTGGCCATTGGGGCTACGCATGGGGCATGATGATGCAAGTGCGGGGCACGGTGATGTTGGCGCGACTACCATCAGGATAGCAGAGCGAGCCCCTCAAGTTCAGAACTTCTGGATTATCACTACTGTAGCAGTAGGAGTATGGAGCTGTCCTGCAGCGTGGTTAACACAGTCTAGTAGAAAAGGTACTACATTTTTTGTACGTTGCTCTTAGAAGCGCAGCTCCCTCTTTAATTGGAGCGTCCTCTTTTGAAGTTCTGGTGGATGTTTTGCCCCCACAGGCTGGGAGTTGTTCTGCAATACATTCTGTGCATCATGAGATTGTCAGTGTAAAAGTGAATACCACGGTTAGCTCTCCACTTGTACACATATGAGCGCTGCCTCCGGAGCCCCTCAGCCTCCTATGGGCATTGCTGAAGTCTTGAACGTTTCTGACTCTATCTGCACGCTTATCTAGGACGCTTCCACTGTATTACACTGGCTCAATACCAGAGTTAGTTATACAAGCACATACTTTCCTCTGGGTAGATAGTATGATACTTCGTATACAAGTAGTATACTTGATGAATCCGCTTACGAGACATGACGTCACGTTGGTGTTGTGGCCATATGCTCATGCCTTGGGGCCAGCAGCCACATGCAGGCATGAGATGACGCCACTTTTGGCTATCATTGCCATTGTTAGCGCCGCCCACTGCGTCTGTGTGAGGTGATGAGCGGCGGATGCTCAGTCAAAGGACTGCCCGGCAGTGGCAGAGGGAGTTGCTATTGACCTGTTGTATATGTTGTGACCTGTTGTATATGCTGGTACAGCAAATTATGTTCTGTACAACGAGATGGTGCCAGAAGCTGATAAGGCAAGCTTCAATGTGTGTAGTGTTGCTGTTCACTGCAATCATATTGGAAGCTGAGTCATGTTCAGTAATATTCTAGCTAGTACTTGGTATCACGTGTACATGTATCAGTGATGTCAGCAAGCAGCACATTGGCATGGCATATGCGACTCCAGCTAAATCATGCAAGCTGTACGTGCTGTGGATCTGTAGCAACAACTCTGTCCACTCAGTAGGTATGTGGTCTGTTGCAAGCACATATAGGCAGCACACACAAGGTTATTCTTGGAAAGCTCTGCGGCTTCAAGTCTCCTGGCCCGAGGAGCAGGATCAGGCCAGAAAGTGACTGTCACACAATGCATCGTCCAAAATTTCTGCATCGACTTATGCAAGGGCAAAAAGAAAGACCATGTTGACACTCTGCTTCTCATTTGTGGGCTGCAGGCCAGAAATATCATAGAATTGCCATACTGTCTTATATTCTGCGCAAATTTACAGCCAAGCAGTCCAGAATAGGCCTCAGAAACATTTTCCGGTTTTCCAGGTGCCCCCCTAACCTTCCACACACACACACACACACACCACACAGACACCTGGGCGCGCGCAGGCAGCGCACAAGTGCCGGCAGGCATATTCTGTGCAGGCTGCTGGTGCACATTGTGCAGCACCACACCTGCCCCCACAATTCCCCAACCCTCAGGCTGATCCCCTACGAGCAGTAAGCTTCAGTGTTTACACAGCGGCATTTGCCGCACGCCATTGCAGCCAAAACAACCCTTAAACTCGCTACTGTATACCTCGGTGTACTCAATGTAGATGCGGGCCGGAGGCACCCCGAGGTGTCGGTTAATGATTGTAGAAAGCGTCGCGGTGTTTGCGTCTTTGTTCTTCTGGGTTACGCATCTCACCGAGCGTATTGCAACAAAGTGCGGCAGAAAAGCAATTAGCGTGAGTGACGGTTCAACGCCGACCGACTTGCGCCATACTAGCACACAGCTGAGCAGACTGCACAAGCGGCAACCAATACCAATGGCATGGCGGGATGCAAACAGACAGGACATTCATCATAATGCCACTGAATTGGATGCAGCTGCTGGGTAACGGCATTGTCCTATCGTTTGCAGCTGGCTCATGGCTTCAAATTGCTGGTTCTTCCTCGACAAGTTGAATCTTGAAGTTCTTTCAAATATAGTCATGAAGTCTTATAAGCAGATTAATTTTGGGAGCTCAAGTCAGACCCAGCTTGAAACCCTGCAGGCTGATTAGATCGGCAAACTGCACACTAGTGTGGACACGTATTAAGCAAGCAATGCCGCAAGCGACCACAAGGTCACGGGGAGCTGTGCAGTGCAGGGAGGAGGGGGGCTGTTGGCTTCAGGCTGTTGCAACACTGCCAGTGCCCATGGGACCTCCTTATATGTCATCAGTGAGAGCCTCTGAGTTCTGATTCAGCTGCAGTCGCACACTGTGTCCTTGATTTGTGCAACGAGGCGGAGCATTGCGCTCACTGTCAGTCTGACGGCCCTTGCCCCAAGGATTACTACCTATTAGTACCTACCGTGATGAAGGCCGCTGGAGCCGCAGTCCCTCCAAAACACATGGGCACTCCAGCCTCCAGGGTCACCATCATGAAGGTCTCTGGCTTGTTTAAATGTCCTGCTACATGACGTGATATCTGCAAATGCGCACCCAGCAGCGACGTAGCAAGCACTTTGAGTGCTATGCCAGCATCAGCGCTTAGCCTATAGCTGAAGGCTGATGCTGAGCAGTGGATGAGAGTATGATGACATGAGACACAGATTGTCGCAACAGGATGCTCGGTGGTTGAGAGGTGGCGCCTTCATGCTAAGACCGCGCTTCCTGCGACGTCCTCTAAGAGACGTGTGCCACGGTGCTTACCTCGAGCAACATCGTGTCAGCCGCTGCCTTGGCCGGCGCTGGCGCTGACGTCCTAACCAATACAGTAGGCATGTTGGTAAGCGCTTTAGTAAAGCAAGGCTGGCTGGCTGCTTGCACATGTGCAAAAGCGAGCGACAGTTTCACACCTGAAACCGTTTTTGCAAAATCTGTCTGTGTGTGTGGCGTCATGTCACTCTGCTGTCCCTTTGCGCGAAGTACGTCATTTGTCTCAGTGCGGAGTCAGTCGAGATTTGCCAGTGATGCATATGATACATGCGGCTCGAGAGGTGAGGGGAGGGCTTGAAGTTTGTGCCTTTTGTGGCGCTTTGTCAAGCCTTCCGGGACTGCGACCAACAAGATGTGGGAGGGCCACAAAAACTGAGACCTTTACTGCGCAATGGGTGGTCACACTTGTCATAACCGTCTACTGTACACTGGCAAGTGTAAAGCATCTGCCAGGACTGCTTCTCGGATCGTACATGATCCCGATGATCTCTGTTGGAAGTTAACGAAACCAATAAGACCTAACTGGTCTTACTTGTAGATTGCATGTGGGAGCTTTGGTTTTACTTGTAGATTGCATGTGGGAGCTCTGAGACTCGCTGCCTGAGTGGATGCCGCAAAGCTTTTCAAGATTATAGCTGCAAATGCACATGCCATTTGCTTCGTTCTGCTTTGACACGCAATTGCTGTCAGTGATGACCTGGTATGCAACATATGCTCATTCAATCATTGAGTATTTCATAACAATCATAATGGGTTCAGTCCTACATGTAATTCAAAGCATCATGCTGATAATCAGAATCGGCCGTGTTGCATTCATTGACAATCGGCGGTGGCACCGTGCCGGGCGCATGCGCCAAACAGCATCAGCGCAGCATCGCTCAGCAGTGCCATGCTATCATGATGGCCGCGCCACCGTGACGCACCAGCAGCGGCAGCAAAACATCCCTCAGTGTACGCGTCCTAACGGCCGCGCCGCACAGTGGCAGCGCAGCATCGCTCAGCAGCGGTGTTTTGGCACCATGCGATGAGTCAGTGCTGTCGCTAGTTGCATCAGCGATGGCCGCAGCGGTGCTTGCAGCGGCGTTGCAACGGTTGTCGGTGGTGATCACCATGGTGAAGCTCGCGCGCTGCAGCAATATACTACTAGTAGCGGTGACGCCGGCAAGCACCTGATGAAGACAGTGTTGCTGGAGGTGTCTTGCTGCATTCAATTATCACGTCTGGCGCTGGTGCCGTGACCATGGCAAGTGAATGTACGCGCGCGACGTCGGCGGTGTGCTTGAGGGTGATAGATGGGGCGGTAGCGCCACGCCAGGCGCACAGCCTGGCAAATCAACTTGAAGCGGCCAGGCATGAAGTTGTGGTTGGCGCCAAGTCAAGTGCGGTAAACATCGACTATGGTCCGCGCACCATTGCATATGCATGCATATCATGATGGTGCCACAGCCTGTGTGTTAGCGGGAGTGCGCCGTTGCGGAACGCATGGAAGCGGTGAGTGCGGCTGAAACGCTTTAAGCATGCAGTGCATACCTCGCAAGAAAACAGTGCATGCAGTGCGCAGCATGTGGTGAAGTCCAGCGTGTATACGTATATGCTTTAGCAGACTCTCAATGAACGTGCACGCGCCGTCTGCCCGGGGAACATACTTGAGTGGAACGCGCTGGCTGATCATCATGTTTGCTACCATTGTGGGATCCCTCGAGCAGAGTGATTGGCAGAAAGATGGACGGCCGGCTGACGCGCCATGTACCTATACTCATTGGGCCCATGCGCGTGGATGGTAGCATGTCGCGCAGAGCTTGGCACAGGTCAGAGGTGCGCGATGCGTAACCACTGGCCGAGCAGCATGAAATGAGGGTCGCAGCGCTCCAAGCGCTGCAACCTGACTACACAATGTCATGTGTGGCAGCCAGTATACCATAGTGGCAACGCCAAGCTGGTAAGTCACGGTGTCCGAGATCTCGATTATTGGCACCTTCCAGCAGGGCGTGCAATGCAGTCAGCGTGCCATATGGCCATGCAGCACGTGCGCCAGTGCGCCAGTGCGGGAAAACGGTGGACCACATTCAATGATGGCGAGCGCTTGACCTAGTCAAAGGATAGGTGCTCCGTAGTTGCAGATTGCTCCCATCGGACCACTGGCAGTAGAGAGTTGTTCAGCGGCGCGCCGCGTGCCGGCACCCTGCATCATGATTGCAGCCATCTCCAACATGTGCATTAAACAAATATGTTATCAGTACAACTGGCGCTATTGCAAAAGCTCATGGCGTGTGTATTTGCCTTAGCTGAGCTCGCGTCCGGCTTTGACACATCAACTCCTGACCTGTCATGACCGGTGCTCAACACTTGGTAATTAAAAAACTGGGGAGCATATGCAGCCTGTGCAGCAGATAAGTTCGTTGTCATCAACCCTAGTGGGGGTGAGGTATGAGCAATCGGGATTCGGGTCGAAATAATTTTCAAAAGTGGGTCGGTCGGTCGATGCAAACCAAACCGTTTTGTCAAACCGAAACCGGCCAAAATCGACTACATTCGGTGATGTCCGGTGACACTAACTTCATGCTGCCTGTGATAACCTCCAGGCATGGCTCAGAGCAAGTGCTGTGAACAAGGTAGGGTGTCAGTCGCGCGCTTCGGCTTGTGAGCGTAGGGCTAGGGCTACTTAGGGTTAGGGTTTAAGGGTTAGGGTTAGGGTAAATAGGGTTAGGGCTGGAAAATCTGTGGAACTTTCCTTGAACGCATTCCCGGGGTCTCGCACTCGCGCCAACGCGAACAGTGGGCGATGGCGATACAGTCACTACGGTTGCGCTGCTGTGCTTCACCATACCCCCTGCAGCGTGGTCAGCTCCCAATCTCTGGGAGTCGGCGGCACAATCCACTTCGTGCCACCTTCACCTTCACTGCTCCCGCTCCCCGCCTCGAGGTTGCGCTAGGAACAGTGCACCTCGATGGTGCCTGGCGCCCCTTTGCTGATGACCAAAGACTCTAGGCAGAGTTGCCTGCACCCGCAGCTCATCAGCCCACAGCTACGGCCCTGTGGACCCAGCCGTGCTGTCGTAAATCAGCATTTGCTGCACGGGAGACTTCATGATGAGCACCAGCTGCTAGCGTCTCCACGGACTCTACACCAATGACAGCGTAGCTGTGCAAGATAGCTGATATTTCAAGGTTTTGGAGGTTTGAGACTGTTTGAGGTTTGTCAGGTCGGGGGGCGAAAACTGGGTCGGGCGTCGACTCAAATCCCGATTGCTCATACCTCACCCCCTAGTTGTGTATGAAACTGTTGTGACAATTGGCGCCGCCGCAACACCTCATTGTTGCATATGTCAGCTGCTCCGTGGTCGACAGTAGTAACGTACTCGCTGTGTGTTGACCAACACAACACAAGTGTGTTGACCAACAGCACAACGGTACCGTAGGTATGGTCACTGGCCGAACTTGATACCAGACAAAAGTCAGAATCGCGGCGCGTTTGCTTGTGACATGAGCTCCGCTCCGCCTCGCTGCTGTAGTAGCGGCAGGAATTCTGGCTGGCTCACCTGCAGAGGTCACTTTTTTGACGCAGGTGCAGGGCAGCAGCATTGAGTAGTAGGCACACAGTGCATCAACGAGCAGGAGGCCTGATGGCGGTCGAGGAAGTAATTGCGGGAGATGAAGTACCATCGCACGCTGGCAGCATTAGCGCTAGCAGCAGTGGCACTGAGGTAGTCAACGGGGCTGATGGAATGGCTGCACCCATCAGAGAACGGGAATTGGAGCTGCAGCTGCAGGTAAATTGCTCTCGTGCGGCGATCCTCAGCTGCTGCTGCGGGTTCATGCGCAGACAGCGACAGAGCCGAGGTGCAACGCATCCTGCCAAAAGTACACACGATGATATGGCACCGACCAATCTTATTCTGTTGATGTTCCCATGCTGTGCAGGAGCGCGACGACATGGTGTCCAAGCTGGTGAATCTGTTGCGAAGCTATGGCGTGGATTTGCCTACCAGTGCCGCGGAGCTGCAGGGCGCGCTGCAGTGCCTTGCGTTGGCCATGGACCGCAAGGCACCCACCTCACCCGACGTGACGCCAGGTAGACGACAAGCAAATGGGAAAAAGCAAACACGACTGTTTCACATGAAATCTCGTCGGTTGAGCAGTGATTGTTTGGCGTTACATACATAAATGTGGTGTTTTGTTGTGTAAAACATATTCACTTTGTAAGGAGCACCTCTTGTCAAAACACCGGTGCTTGGCAAGCAATTAAGGTCACAAACGGGTTGAAATGCTCCCTGTATGTGTGCGTGGCCCCAGTCGATGTAACGTACAATTTGCAGTGGTGCATGAGGCATGTGGCTTTGGTGTGCCATGATACGGTATGGTTTTTGCAAGCCTCTGGTGATAGTTGTGCACCGCCCACATCATAGCAATTGTGTATGTTTCTGTAAGTTAACGATAACATGCATTTCATGAGACTGTCTTCGACGCCCTGTGTAGGCCTGCACATATCTGCAATCGTGTGTCGCACGTACACTTGTGGCACCATAATAAATCCCTCATCTGCAGGTCACATCCATCATGACTGCTGCCTTTTACCAAACGCACATTTATACTGTAATAACACCTGTGCCTTCTGTGTGAACTTCTGTGAACATGTTTGCAGAGCAACACAGGCAGGACGTGCGGCTACTCAGGGAGGGGACAGAATTCTGGGACGCAATGGGGAACAACGTGGAGGACTTCTTTGCGCGCCTTCAGGCATGAGCCATTGATCCACTATGCGCGTGCAGCCGCTGAATCATGACTCAGTGCAATTATACATGCATAATGCACGCGTGTTTGCCCGCAGTAGAAGTAGATGTCTATCTGCATGCGCAACAGTCAGATAGGTGGGCCGTCCCTGTTGCCGAATGTGTAAACCTGTGCTCAAGTGGCACAAGCAGTGCTATTCCTCTGCCTAGGTCAGATGCGTGCTGTGTAACAATGAATGCACTGACTATTGACAGTGCAGGATACTTGTAAGAGTAAACATCAAGCGATGCGAGCGCGCTGCGTATTGCTATGGTCCTTCAACTTCTGACCGGCTATGACAAATGCTATTGCTATCGCGTCTGTAAAGGCTGTGAACGCATCTGCGTGCCTCCAGCAATCAGCCCATATTATGTTGCATCGATCACAACTCAAACCACGCAATGCATCTTCTATGCGTCTGCTCTGCCGCCGCCGCTGCTGCTGTTCAGCTGCTTCTTTCTGTCATCATAAACTGCACTTGGTTATGCTCACGCTATGTCAAATAGTGCAGTGACGCTACACAACTCTTCTCATCTCTTCGCGTCTGTGATGCTGCTATTGGCAATTGCAGGCTGAGATCCCTCGCCAGAATGGCTGTGAATTGCGTGTGAAGGACCTGACATACGAAGTGCGGCGCCAAGCCGGCACACTCTCCGAGCCCACCGTGGGAGACATGGTCATGAAGGTGCGTGCATTGTCAACTTGATGCAACGTCCCCAAACTTCAAATTGAGTTCCACATATAGTCAACACGTCGTTTGACCTTCAATACCAGCAAAAGCATGGTCACTGCCGCATGCGCTGTGCATGTGTACTTATTTAGGGTTGGTGTTATTTAGGGCTAGTGTATAGTTGTCATCTACGTTGGCTTTGCACGGCTTCTTGTTTGCTGCTTCAACCAGCTCAATTCTGACCAGACTGCAGGACAAAAATGATGTGCAAGTTTTGTTTCAATCAGTCAGACATCTCCCCGTGTTCATTCAACGAGGCACCTTTTCTAGCTCGCTGTACTGTAGGTCATGTGTGCACCACAGAATAATGCACGGCAAACCCAATTGCGCGCCCCACTGTGGCTGCTTGTTGCTGGCTGCTGCAGAGTGCATCGCTGCTGACATGCTGGCCAATTTTGAACATGATAGCACACGGACGGGCCAAGTCCAAGACGCGCACTGTGGTCAGAGGTGTCTCCGGCGTGTTCAAGCCGGGAGAGATGACTCTGGTGATAGGTGAGTATTTCTGACTCTCACTCTCGTGCCCCCCCCGTCACACTGCGTGACAAAAGCGCTTGGTCTACGAAGAACTTGAAAGCATCCAGAATTGGAGGGTTATGTGATGAGGTTTCAGACCCAGCAGTTGTGTGTACATGTGTGTATGTATGCATTTGGAGTAAATGTGTGAAGTTTGAAGTTCAATGTATAGAACTTGACAGTATCTTGTGGGGGCATGCACGCGTAACTTGAAGTTGCATTCTGCCAGTGACTCTTTCTGCGGCGCACATCGCTTCCACCATCTGACTCCATGCCTGCAACCCTTTGTCTGCAGGCCCTCCTGGGTGTGGCAAAAGCTCCTTGCTCAAGCTGCTGGCAGGCCAGATCAAGTCTGACAAGGCGCACAGGATCTCTGGTCAGGTGCTGTACAATGGACAGGAGGCACACACCGACAAGAATGCTCCGTTCTCGTTGCCGAAGGTGGCGGCCTACGTGCAGCAGGTATGTATGTATATGGTGCTGCGCTACACGGCTGTATATGCATGCATACCCTGTCCTGGCATGCGTGTCGATCACATGCCGAGATGATTGCACAGCTTTGCCATCTGTTTTTGACACTTGAATTGGTTCTACTTCTAAAGGCGCGCTGTTCTGCAAGCAATGGTGTGAATGAATGAGTAGGATGTAGCTGGCATGGTCTGCAAAGCCTAACAATAACCCTCACCCCTCCTCCCATGCATGCGCACGTGCTGTACTTCAGTGCTTTTGTGTATGAATGCGATTCATAGTCTTTCGCCTCATCAGTCATCAACGTGTACACTGCTTCCGTGCTCACCAAGTTGTTTGCCCTGCATGACATCAGACGGACCGCCACGTGGCACACCTGACAGTGGAGGAGACCATTACATTTGCCTTCGACTGCATGGAGGGGGGCACCCACGGTGCCTGGCTGGCAAAGGGAGAGCGCACGCAGGAGCAGCATGAACTGCTCAAATACATGGACGAGCGCAAGCGCAAGGTAAACAAACCACTTGAAGTTTGGATCTGGTGCTGAAGTAGGGTGATTGATGCTGCTGACAGCAGGCAGTGTGTCTGTGCATGTACATAGGCCGCATTCTCTGCGAGGCACACAAGCAGCCCGTAGTACGGTGCAAAGCAGGGGCTGACTTGTGTACTCCAGCGCTGCGGCCTATGCAGTGCTTTGATGACTTGCGGCCTTGGTGTACACAAACATTCGAACAAGGGCATGTGCATCGGACTATGCAGCCCCAAATTGTTTGCGTTAGGGGACTCAAAGTATACTTGGAAATACTTCATACTTCTATGTTATATGTGTTGAGCTTTGTTTTCTCCCACTTGCAAGCTTTGTGATGTGCGCTGTTCTTCTCAGCATAGATCCTGAGCACTTCTGCAATGCCCTTGGCTCATGTGTTGTCTCAGGTCAGAGCCATCATGACCATTCTGGGACTCAACAACGCCAAGGACACCATTGTGGGAGATGTGAGTGATGTTCATTCTGCTGGTGGTCGTGACCTGTCGGTGATTGCTGCTGCTGTTCATGTGAGCGCTGCTGATTCATGTGTGTTGGTGTGCATCTGCATATAGATATTAATGTGTTGTTATCATTTCACCAGCTTCCATGCACACTTCCGGGTGGATGGAGTGCATGGTCTGTGCTTAATTGTGATTTCACTGTTATTATCTGCATATTGGTTTGGTGCTAAACTAGTGCCGTTCAGCTCTTGTGTAAGGGGTGGAACTCTTTGATGTTGTAGTTGAAGTTGAGGTCACGGCGTTAGGGTTGATTGACACTTAGGATTTAGGATTCCCAATGCACTTGCATGTGCAACGGCACAGAGCTGGGGTTAGGGCTAGGGATAAGGTCAGCTTCAGCAGAATTGAAGCATAGCTGTCTTGAGCTTGATGAGCCACATGCAAGCACACCCGTTATGCTTGCAGGTGCTGTTTCTTTTGAGAGTGTTGCCGCAAACCACAAATACTCTCCAGTTCAAACTTGTTCAGGTTTGTTGGCGGATGATGTGTTCACGTTAAAGATGATCATTGCAGCACCCCCGTTCAACGTTGTAAATGATTCAGGTAAATGATGCATACGTACACCATCAGAAGTCTCATGCAGGCTTTGTTGTTGTTCTGTGATCCATGACAGGTGTTCACGCGCGGCATCAGTGGAGGAGAGCGCCGACGCACTACCACAGGCAAGCATGGACTTCATATCTATTGCATTAGTGTGAGGGTCAGGGCAAGTATGAGATTGCAGCGCGCTCTGTAATGGCCTCATATGCATCCTGTGCAAACCATGGTGTCATATGGATTGCAGCACAGCATTCTGACCACTACAGAAACAACAACAATGACACGCTCTCTACGCTCATTTCAAACATGTCATCACAAAAGAAAGTGATTATTTGTGTGCGTGCAGGCGAAATGCTTGCTGGCAGCCAGGACATCTTCCTGATGGACTCAATCTCCAATGGCCTCGACTCCAGCACCACGTTTGACATCCTCAACACGCTCAAGACAGCTTCCCACATCTTCAAGACGACCATTGTGAGTGTGCCACTGTGTGTGCGCTCTTTGTGTACTTATCACGCACAACTCCTGTGAATAATTGTGCTTGACGGCAGTACAGCGAGCAGCGTGAGTACACTGAACTCTATGTGTACACTGATGCACTACAAACCGCTGTATTGCCTATACTGCTACCTTAGGATTAGGCCTAACCCTAAACCCAAGGTTGTTGCCTTGACACTGGCTGTGTTTTGTGACCTTTGTGAATGGGGAGGTTTCACACAATTGTAAAGAAGGTTTCACACAATTGTAAAGGGCCCCTGCACGTACTCCTTCGTCCCTCCAATTTGTACGCAGTGAGTATTCGTACATCCACACCTGCTTGCAACCATTACACAAGCACATGAGAGTGCATGCATTGCTGTTCCTGGTACATGAAAGAGATTAGGCGTGTGTAAGAAAGAATCAGACTGACCTTTTGATGTGAGGTTGAGCGGGCAGTCCCTGCAGTTTGACGCTTACGCTATGTGTATTTATATCCTTGCAACAAACCACCTGGCGATCGGTTTTTTGTGTGTATACCATCAACCAGCGCCCTTTCCAGCCTCATCATGCGTGTTCTGCCTTTTGGTGCTGTTTTCTGCAGATTGTGGCTCTGCTGCAGCCGCAGCCTGAGGTCTACGCGCTGTTTGACAAGGTGGTCGTGATGGCCAGTGGTGGCCGTGTGGTCTATCAGGTGCGGCTACTTGTCAGAATTCATTCTACTTGCGTTTCGGTCTCTTTTTGCGTGTGGCGCCATGCGCGGGCTTTGATCGCAGTATTGTCATGCAGCACCTTTGCATTCTCTCGTGTGCCAGGTAATACATCAAAGTACGAGTACCTTATTGTAGCTTGCAGATCATCACCACTTCTGTGGTATGTGAAACAGACCATGTGACACTTGGTCTACTCAACAGCTTGTGAGTTGTAAGGTGCTGGTACGCTATGGTACGCTACGCTGGTGCTGTGCACATGTAACATTGGCCAAATGACGCCTATTGCGGCGAGGGTGGGTGCCAGACGGCGCCAATCGGTGGTCCACGCACACACTTGAAGTGCAGCAGGGGACAAATGACGTCACACTGGCGATCTGCTTGTGCGGGGTTGGGCTGAGATGCACTTGTCGTGAGTACCAAAACTGGACAATCATTGTGTGCTGTACAGCTCAGAGAAGACCTAGCTGCCTGAGCACAATATGTGCATTTATAATGTGGATGAAAGCACTAGCCTAACTTGAACTTTTAATAAAATTATGCTTTTGGCCGCGAAGAAGCCCAAGAGGTTGATGTGCCGCTTGCTACTGGAATGTACATGTATCTTTGTGACAGCGTGATGCCATACGTGTTGACAAACACTCAGAGACGCCATCGTCAAAGCCAGAGCTAACATGTACTACTGCTGCTCCATTGCACATCTTCTGCAGGGCAAGCGTGAGGGCGTTCTGCCCTACTTCCGCAGCATTGGCTACGAGTGCCCTCAGAGGAAGGACGAGGCAGATTTTGTGGTGGAGGTCACCACTGACCAGGGCGCTGACTACTTGGTCAAGGTATGTATCATACTGTGCAAACTTCAAGTTGTGGTATGCTTCTAAAACCTCAAGCTGGCATTTGTGAAAAGCTGCTCTTTGTCACTTGGGTGGCTGTGGATGACATGCACCCTCTTGTAATAGTTTCTGGCCGTCAATTGGAGAACTGCAGCTGGTGGCATCAATTGCAGAGCTGCAGCTGGTGGCATCGCAACAACATTGCCGGAGGGATAGAAGTAGTCATTGGGTGGTTTGATGGAAGGTCACATGGCAAACCTGGTGCAATGCATTGTAGTAAAGTCTGGGCAAGGAGAGTCACAGCTTTTACATTCAAATGTGAGCAGGTTGGTGCTTGACGCTATACTGCAACATGATGCATGCGCAAGGCGTGAGTTGCATATGCTTCTCGTTGTACTTCTATGTACGATTATGCTGCAAGTCTGCCTTTGCTTTTGGTGTCCCTTGGTTTATCACTGTTGTAGGATCGTGATGGTGTGTGCATTGTCCTAACTGCTGACATTCTGAACAGGCACTTGTATTTGATGCGCATGGTGCTTGACCTCTGATCCTGTACACAATTGGTGTTGGTGCAGGGGCTTGAGGAGGAAGGCAAGGGCATGGGGTCAGGCATGCTGCCGCGCACCCCACGTGAGTTTGAAGAGGTCTGGCGTGCCTCTGAAGGGTTCAAGGAGTTGCAGCAGGAGCTGGCAGCCCCTGTGGATGAGTCATACAAGGTGTGTGTCACCCTTACCAGTTGCAGAATGAATAAGTGGCACTTGCTTTGCATTTGCAGTTTTGGCAAACTTGTTGCAGTCGGGGCCAGAGGTCTAACTTGAGCTTCACAGTGTCCGCTTCAGGTTAGGGTTAAGGTTAAGGCTAGGGCTAGGGCTAGGGTTTGGGTACAAAAAGTCTGCCTGCATTGGAACTTTGGTGCACTCCTGCATCCCAGCCTCATGTTGGCGTGTTTTGTGCCTTGCAAACACTTTGTCAGCTGGCATCTGACACGCGCTGTTGCTATCCCTGCACTGCACTGTGCTGCCCCTGCACTGCAACAAACCCAGTGGCCAGAGAACCAGGCGCGCCTGTACGCCGGCACATGGTGGTACCACTTCAAGGTGTGCGCGCGCAAGCACTGGACGCTGTTCCTGCGCGACAGGGGGTTCATCATCACCGGCATGACCGTGGCCGTCATCATGGGCCTCGTCATGGGTGAGAAGGCACAGCTACATAACTCATGAGTCGGACATGAGACCAATAGAGTTCAGGCCAGCATTTAGGGTTAGGTTTAGGGTAAGTTTAACAGGAAGCTGGTATTACGGATTGCAATCATATGTTTATCACATGTGACTGGGCTTGTGCTTGTGTTGTTACTGTGGCAGTTACTTCAAAGCCCACCGTGACCCTCACGCAAGAGTGGTGTCAAAATTGCACAGCCATTGTGGCAGGCCATTGATGCATTTTGAGCTCATAATGCACATTCGTGTGAAAAGTATGTTAAATTGTCAACGTGCTTTTCACAATGATCAACATCTTCCAACCTGTCTCAGAACCCTGCCGAGATGAGTGACGTGCGAGCGGCCACTTGTAGTCCAAAGTCGAAGTTCATGCACTGTGCTATTACTCATCACACATCTGTTCCTATCCTCTCTGGCAGGCTCTATCTTCTTTGACCTACCGCTGGACGCCACCAGCTCCAAGTTTGGCCTGCTGTTCTTCAGCCTGCTGTTCCTGGGCCTCAAGGGCATCGCCCAGATCCCCGTGGCCATTGAGAACAGGCATGTCTTCTACAAGCAGCAGTCGCAGGTGAGAGACCCATTGTATTTGGTTGGCTTCATGTATTTTGCTTCAAGTAAGGGCAGTGCGTCAACAGATGTCCATGAAGGGCATGCGCAGGTGCTTGGCAAGTGTTGTGGCAGACCATTAAGCGTGCTCGTCAAACCCCAGCAACCCCAAGCTTACACCAGGCAGTCACTGGATAATCATGTGGAAGTGGCTTGTGTTCAGTTCGTCATCATGGGGCCTCCATGTTGTGTTTGCCGGCAGCGTTCGTTCACGCTGTATGCATCATCCTTGGTGCACGGCCCCTTGTTGCTCACTCCCTGCGATGCAATGTTTAGCCCACGAGGCGCGCAGATTGACCCTAGCCCTTGCAGCTAAGCATGTGGTCATCACTGTCAGCACAACCGAGAGCCACGCTGCCACACCTACACTGCAGTCCAGTTCCACACAGCAGAAAATCTCATAGTCCTTCGAACTTCATCTGAACTGCAAATGTGACCTCGCTGCTGTGTCGTCTGACCTCGTCACCCGCAGGGCTTCTACCCTACCCTTTGCGACGTGGTGGCCCAGGAGGCAACGCACTCCACCCTCATCATCGCAGAGACCCTGGTCTTCTCCCCTGTCATCTACTTCATGACGGGCCTGGCCTCAGACGCGGGTCGCTTCTTCATCTACCTGGTCATCGCCCTGGGCTTCAACTTGAACATGGCGGCCTACTTCCGTGCACTCGCGGCCATCATGCCCAGCCTCACCGTGGCCAGTGCCTCTGCGACTCTCAGCCTGGTGTTCATCATCCTCTTCTGCGGCTACCTTGTGCCAGAGCCTGACACACCAGGTACGATCAAGTGCTTTCGATCAGACCTAGGTGTGGTCAACGCGCCCAAATGCAAGCATGAAGCAACACTGACCGCCGACTCTGGCTTCAGACACCATGATGTGACTGCTTGTACGCGCAGCATGCTGGTACCTTGCATTGGCAGCAAGGCCATGTTAACGAGGGGGTTGGTGCTAGGGTTACGGTCAGCGTTAGGGTTACGGTGAGATTTGTTCATTGGGCCTCTGCCGCAGCTGCTTGTTGTGTGCCAGTTGAGCTGACGAGGGTTAGGGTTAGGGTTAGGGTTAGGGTAGGGTTAGCACAAGTGCGCCTCAATTGCACTTTGAAATATGCAGATATCTTACTGACGTGTTGTTGCATAGGCTGGCTTGGTTCACCATGTGCCCTGGAGGTGGGGCTCTGATGGTGCCGCCAGGGTGATACATCAGGGTGAGGGTTGGGTGAAGTAAACAACACGAGTCAGATAAGGATTAAAACCCAACATGGTGCAAAGCTGTGACCGCTGCCAGCGCTCTAACCCTGCTGTTGCACTGCACTGGTCGCCACTGCAGATGTCTTCATCTGGATCTTCTGGTGCAATCCAATGACATGGGCATTCCGCAGCCTGGTGCTCAATGAGTTCCTGGCCCCCAAGTACAAGGAAACGTGTGCCACCGATGTCGCACCTGGAGAAGCATGCCCCGCATCGTAAGTAACGTACTTATACACATGTCAACTGTTTTGCACTGTGCTGTGTGTACTTGAATTTGCACTTGGAGGGTTGTACTTCAACGTCTCATGTTGAGGTTTCTGTGAGTGCAGCGCGAAGCCGTTACATGATGCGGCATTGGCGGGGATCTTGCATAGTGTCATGTGCCACACAGCGCTTTGGTGTAACCCGTCCTGTCTTATGGTTCTTCAAGTATATGAGTATGGTATGATAGCATGTAGGTCAGGCATCCAAATGAACGTAGCTAGGGTGTCTACTACAACTGATGATATGTCGATGCTGCTGCTAGAATTTACTGTTGACCGCCATGCAGAATTCTACATCGTTTTGACGCAACCTGGTGCCTCAGGCTGCATTGCATACACAAAATGGCATGAGTGTTTCAGCACACAGCTGCATCAGGTGCTTACTCATTTGACTCCAGTGAGTCTTTGACATCATGGCTCTGCCTCAGAACATGACATTGGCACCTTTGCAGTTGTATAGACTTCTGATGGTTGTTGTGCCAATCACTTCACAACATGCTTGAGGTATCCGTGTATTTTGATGAAAGCACTTGAGTCTGTGTCACTTGTGGAATTCTAGAAACATCAGCGCTGTTTGTTGTCTCAACTGCCTGCTCACCTGCTGCTTCTCCGCACCTTGCACTGCAGACTGTCAAGTGCAGTGCTGGACTCTTTCGGCTTCCGCACGGACACCGCCTACATCTGGGCTGGATTCGTCTACGTGGCTGGGCTGTGGTTCCTCACTACTTGTGCCACTGCGCTGGTGCTGGACAAGGTACTGTCGTCTGATCCATCGCAATGTTTCGAACTTCTTTGTTGTGTCTCGTTGGACACATGCCAACTGCTCCTGCTTGAGCAGTATGCACAAGCAAATGCAGCATGCAGTGTGTGATCATGCAGCTCAGACTGCGTGTACTTCAAAGCTGAAGTTGGTCTTGATGTCATGTGTCAATGGACTACCAATGTCACGCGCAACTACTTTCTGAGCGCTGTAGCTTCAACAAAAGTCTTGAAGTTAACATGCACATGGCATGCCAACAAGAACTATGCACTACTTTGTCCCTGATTAAGAGTCATTGAAGTACTTGAAGTGCGGCCATTTGTTGGTTTCCAATTTGACCTGACCTCAAGTGGAATAAAACTGCCCAAGACATCAATGCTGATTGTTGTTCCAGCAGAGCACAAACCCAGAAAGCGTGGCGATCGCCCTGTGTATACGTGTGCTTCAGCATGTGCTGTCTCCCATTCTGCAAAGTGGCAGGCCGCTGCCACAGGTTAGACCGCTGTAGATAATCCGCCTTGATTCCTTTATCAAAAACAATCATTGCATCAAAGGATTTTGTGCACTGGCTCTTGCTGTGACCAGATACGCTGGGACACGAGCGACGCGGCTCCTCTGCTGGAAGATGAGCAGTTGGAGGCTAGTGGTGCAGGGGTGGACAGCAGCGCTGCTGAGCTGAGTGGAGCAGGCGCTGTGCTGGCAGCTGGAACAGCTCCAGGCGCTCTGGTGAGTATCAACTCTCCATTTCACTTCTGCTTGAAGGCGTCGCACGCACCATTGCCTGACACGGGCATCATAAATGGAGGCGATGTGTGCTGTCTCACAAGGTCTGACAATAGCCATGTTCAGAATACACAGGGTGCTTGTCCTATTGATGTGCTGGCTTGTTCTACTGATGTGTCATTCATTGGCTTCAGGTTAAGTATTGTTGTGATGCCGTGTTTTCAGCATACCTATCGGCTCGTTTTCATGCCTTGTGCAATGACCTCTGTTACTAAAATTAAATCTATGTATGTAGCATAGCAAGCGCCGCATGGGACAAGCATAGCACAGCTGCTGAGCATCACCACACCATACTGACATCCTGTTGGACACCATCTTGTATACATGTACACAGGGCGGTGGCTCCACCGCGCTCGCGGCAGACAGCGATGCCGATTGGCTTCAGGTTAAGTATTGTTGTGATGCCGTGTTTTCAGCATACCTATCGGCTCGTTTTCATGCCTTGTGCAATGACCTCTGTTACTAAAATTAAATCTACTGTATGTAGCATAGCAAGCGCCGCATGGGACAAGCATAGCACAGCTGCTGAGCATCACCACACCATACTGACATCCTGTTGGACACCATCTTGTATACATGTACACAGGGCGGTGGCTCCACCGCGCTCGCGGCAGACAGCGATGCCGACGAGAGCCGCTGGGCAAGGCGCTACACATCTGATGCCATATACACCCGCCAAGAGGTAGAGGCCTCCATGGCCAGGCTCAAGAGCGATGGGACTGCCGCCGCGGCTGGTGCTTTTACCCCCGTCACCCTGGCATTCAAGGATGTCCGCTACAGGTAAGCAGGGATGGGGTCAGTTGAATTTAGGGTAAGGGCTTAGGGTCAGGGCTGGGGCTAGGGTTAGGGTGAAGGGTCACCTCCATCAGCCTGGATTCAAGGATGTCTGCCTAGGTAAGTGGCAATGTATTTTGCAGTCAGGGAGGTGCTTAAGGTCATGCTGCTGCCAATGCACTCTGAGCACTGCAATTAATGTTGTTTAGTTGGCTGTCGCAGCGAGCACAGCAAGACACCTGGCATGCATCACTGGCAGTGAGGGTGCATAGAAAGTAGGCTGATTTGAAAGTGCAAAGTATTACAGTAGCACGGCAGTGCAGTTGATGATTGCGGTTTGCAATCACAGCAGAACCATATACGTGACAATGTGCCTGCCGTGCTGCATTATAAACCTATCAGGTGCACGATGTTATGCATCCCTCTCAGTACTAAACCGCATTTGCGAGGCCTATGCAAGTATCTGCTCCACACAGCAAATCGCCCTAGCAGGCCAATATGTGTATGCGCTGCAAAGTCCGCTCTGCCACGACCCCCCTGCCTTACCATCACTTGATCCGGATGTGCTACGTGACTTCTCTACCTACTTTTTTGCAGTGTCCCTCACCCTAGCGGAGAGGGCTCACTGGAGCTGCTCAAGAACGTCAGCGGCCATGCGAAGCCTGGCACCATGACAGCCCTCATGGGTAGCAGCGGCGCAGGTACGCATGTATGTTATGGCAGTCATGCGCAACGTCAACAGCACAGTCCTGAGGGGCAGCAAGGGTACATGACCCCATGAAGGCAGCACTCAACACTTTACACCTGGTGGTCCATTTGTCACCTTGCTTTGCCGTAGCTGGATGTGTTGGCGCCAAGATGACCCATGGCAGTAGGTACATACATGGGTAGCATTGCAGTGGTTTTCTGGTACATAGATTCCGCTTGACATGCTCGTTGCGTTTGAGATCACCAGTTGAACTTAATGCACAAGTTCATACCTGCGTCACCAATCGCACCTCTATCTGTGACCGTCCAGCGCCGGTCAATGCTGCTGCTTGCACCCATGTTGTCGCGAGCCTGCCTTTACAAACATCCTTTCTGCTGTGTGCTTGTTGTGTTGTGTGTGCAGGCAAGACCACTCTGCTGGACGTGCTGGCCAGCCGCAAGAGCGGTGGTGACATCACCGGCCTGGTGACACTCAATGGTCACCCCAAGGACAAGAAGTCATTTACCCGTGTGGCTGGCTACGTTGAGCAGGTACGCATGTGAAGGACCATGTGCGCTTGAGTGATGACACCACCAGCGAGAAAGAGCTGCTGCCGGCAAAACGAATCAGTGCTCTAGTGCAGACTGGTAAACGCAGAGCTAAACTTGAGCTCACTTGCGATCTATCTACTTGTTGTGCTACGTTCTTAAAATGTGTTCACACACTTCTTCAAATGCTCGTTGTGACGTTCTTCTGACACCACGGTGCTAGTTGTTGATGCAAGTCAATACTTCAACGCAGTTTTTGGAAGTGCTGACAACGGCGGCACTTAGCTGATAGCTTGGGTTTATGTATCGGGTTAACGCCTCTCACCGCACTTCCATGCGATCTGTCCTGCTTCTTATTGCCTTGTTCCGTGCAGAATGATGTGCACTCCCCTGTGGTGACGGTGCGCGAGGCCGTCATGTTCAGTGCCACCATGCGACTGGAAGAGGCAGACTTCCCCCCCGACAAGCGCACGGAGCTCGTGGATGCCATCCTCAAGATGTGAGTCTTTGCTCTATTGAAGAATGAGTGATTGGGCGTCACAGATCGCTATATCCTCAAGATGGCAGCGCGTGCGCCACCGATGCTCTTGAGGGGTGGGTGAAATGCTAGTCTCCCTGCCTGGATTCAGGTTAAGCTCTAGCTGTCATTGCTGCCAGTTTGTACGTGTGGAGTTGATGATGATGATGGCATGATACATACGCTGCTATGCCAAGGAGCCGTCACTAACAATCGACCTGGTCATAGCCTAGCGGTGCTGCCGAGGGATAGGATGGGGAGGTTGTCTGCATGAGCCAGCCGCTGTGCGAACGGCATGCAGAATGTTGTGCACTTGGCTCATTTGACAGAAAGATAATTATCTTTTAAAGAGCATTGGCATTGTGCTCTATGACCAACAGTATGCGATCAAAGCTTGCAACAATTTTGGCTTAATCGGCTGCTGGGTTGTCTAACGCAGCCAACATGGTATGACATAACCATTATGTTTGACATAAACATTATGTTTCAGCGATACACACTTGGCTATGCAGTTGCGGCCTTTGTTGCTGATAGTGCGGCGGTGGCGCTTGTGGAACACTCACTGCAACATGTGTGTGCATGCTTGTCCGGTGCTCACCTCTTTCTTGCGCCGTCTGACAATGGTTGTGCAGCTTGGAGCTGGACGTCATCAGCGGTAGGCTCATTGGCAGCGAAGCCACCGGCGGCCTGTCTGGGGAGGAGCGCAAGCGCGTCACCATTGCAGTTGAGCTCGCATCCAACCCCAGGTGAGCAGCTGCCTGTCTCTTAACCTACCCCTAATTATCATGCTTGTCATCACAGTCTGCCTTTAATGGCATTCCAAGGCATTGGTACTTGAGCTGAAGAGCTTGAGTTGAGTTTGGCTAGTGCCTGCTGTAGCATTCACACTTGTTGACAACACACTGGGCGCCTGTGGCGCATTCTGCATTGTGTGACGCGTGTGGGTGTGCTTTCAAATGTGGTCTTCGATGTGTTATCTTCTTTGTGTTCTGATGGCAGCAAGCGTCCCTCACTATCGTGTGCACATCAATATGCTCATATCTGCCGTGTTCTGCCGCATCTGCCATGACCTGCCTTGGTGATGCAGCCTGATTTTCCTGGATGAGCCGACCACAGGACTGGATGCCAGAAGCGCACAGGTAAGCGTCGACTTGCCACAGGCCGCTATGTATCTCACAGCTTGTGCGTGACAAAGGCTACAGTGCACTTTCAGGTTTATATGTAGAGGGCGGCAGAATTGTGGTCAGGGATGAAGAAAGAGAGCAAGTCAGGGTAGGATCAGGGCTAGAGTCTGGACAAGAACTAGGGTCAGAGCTTGAGTCAAGGCCACAATGACACGATCAGTGCACTTCCGAAGTGGCGTCATGATGCCTTAAGTTGCGGAACAGAAACCATTTGAACGCTAGCACAGATGCTGAAGTCAGGGTATGCAAGTGGCGCACACTTCATCGGCGCATGCTGTCTCTTGCATGGTATGCATGTATGTTGTGCACATGTAGGCTACATGTAGGCTCCTGCATGTGTACCAGCAGAGGGCAACTGTGCTCATGACACTTGCATCACGCTTCCATGTATGCACACTCTCAGCTGCGGATATTTCTGCTTTCAGTCTAACATCTCTGGTGCTGCCTGTGTGTTTGCGAACAGGTTGTGGTGCGTGCCATTCGCAAGGTGGCCACCACGGGCCGCACCATTGTCTGCACCATTCACCAGCCCTCCACCTACCTCTTTGAGATGTTCGATCTGATGCTGCTGCTGAAGAAGGGAGGGGAGACCGTCTACTTTGGTGAACTGGGCACCCACTCCAGTGCGCTCATTTCGCACCTGTCGTCCATCCCTGGCACGAGGCCCATTGCCAACAATGCCAACCCTGCCACCTGGATGTTGGAGCAGATTGGAGCTGGCACCAGCACAAGCGCTAATCCGCAGGTACGTCACTGATCTGCAACTTCAACTCTAGGGCTGACATCGTCTGTTGCACGCCCTGCCCTCAGAAGCACGCGCAACAAAACCCTGGACTTGTACACTGCTGTAAGCCTATGTCGCACATATCAGTGGCCTCGCCTATAGTTACATCAAAGCACAAATCCTGATTAATACGCTGTAGACTGCAGTGAGGGTTAGGGGGTGTGCATCGCCACAATGTGTTAGCTGTGCTTGTTCGCTCAAGCCAAAGCCATCAATCGATCCTCAAGCAGGTCAAGCCTGCTCATTGAAGCTTCTCTTTTTAGGCTCATCCTCCACCAGGCCTTGTGCTTCGCAAAGGCAATCAATTGCCTTTGTCAGGCATACTGCTAATGAGTGACGTAACCGTTTCAGTTTTGCAATCTGGTGGATGCCCAGGCAGTTGATTGCGTGCGATCTTCAACATTTTGCTGCACTGCTTAACTTATTGCAATCGTTCCTAAACTGTACACTGTTGTGCATCCCACATACCTTCCATTCAGGCCTACGCGGACTGGTACTCCAACAGCCAGCTCAAGCGCAATCTGGACACAGAACTGGATGCACTGCAGACGCCAGAGCCAGGGAGCAGGCCTCTTGCATTTGACACCCTCTATGCGGCAAGTGCTGGCCTACAGCGCACGACGCTGGTGAAGCGCGCATACCGGCAGTACTGGCGCTCCGCAAGCTACAACTTCGCGCGCATGTTTGCCGCGGTGATCCAGGTGCGCACTGTGTGAACATTGAAGTTAAAGTTGTGTGGGTGTCACGCTGAAGCAAGTCCTTCAGTAGTATACTGGTGGCGGGCGGCGCTTCAATATGCACCTCCTTGTCAGTGACATTATTTAGGCGATGCACAGGCTTGCCGCGTGAGATGCAGATGTAACAGAAAGTGCGGCGCATTACAGTACTGACATCTGACAGTGGTCAGTTAATTAATGTTGTCGAGCATGGCACGCAACCATTAGGATCAGGCAATGTGCTTCTGCTTGATTGTGACCTGTCTGTGCAAAGCAACTCTCCGAAACACCACCAGGTCCAGCCGACCAATCAATGTGTGACGTGCAATGGCTGCTACACACCCAGATTTCATGTGTCACGAAGTTCACGGATCTGAGTTGCTGCTGAGCAGGCTTGGATTACATGAGTACACCGCACGCTTCCACAATCAGCAGGTTTCAGGCCCTGACTGGTATGCTGAAGCAGCGCGAACTTCAACCCAGATCCATGTCAGCAGTTTTGTCATACTCACTGGCATTCTCACATGAACAGACCGCAATGACTTGAACGCAATTCAGATGTGCCTTGCCTCACTAATAGTTTGTTTGGTTTTTGCAACCCCATGTTCTGGTTTGCCACAGGCTCTGGTCTTTGCCAGCACTTTTGTCAACAGCGAGCCCACCACGGTGGGGCAGCTGACCAGCAGGTTTGGCGTGGTGTTCTCCATCACCACCTTCATTGCCATCACCTTCTTCAACACCGCCATCCCCTTCACGGGCGCAGAGAGATCTGTATTCTACAGAGAGCAGGTACGACTCATCAGCCTTTCAAAACTGTGTGGTTAGTTGCATGGCTGGCTCTGCAGATAGCGTGTTGCACTGCAGAGCATTCCTCTGCCGTGATTGTGTTTCATACACAGCCTGTGGAGCGGTTGCGCAGTTGCAAGGCGCCGATTTCACAACAAATTGCTGATTTCATTCAATTGTGTTCAAGTAGAGGTCTACTCGTCTGCATGCTGCGGCGTAAGAGTGGAAGTTATCAATGCACTGCGTACCATGGCCATTTGCCTCTGTGGCGTGCATACACAGGTCAGCACCAGTGCTCAGCGTGATCATCCATCTGCAAGTTTCACTAGACATTGTTTCGGACCGATTGGCTTGTTGTGCACATCAGGAGCAGCACAACTGTTACCACGGTCCACTGCTGCGCACTGACTGTCACTCTCTTGCAAATGCTTGCGGCAGGCGGCGCGCATGTACCACGTGCAGCCGTACATCCTGGGCTACTTCCTGGCCGAGATCCCCTACCTGATCTTCAACACGCTCCTCTGCATCAGCATCTTCTACTGGATGGCCAACTTTGAGGCCGACGCTGCCAAGTTCTTCTGGTTCTGGCTCTTCTTCTTCCTCAACACAACCGCCATGACCTTCTTTGGCCATGGGCTCACGGCCATTCTTCCCTCAATCAAGGACGCACAGGCCCTGGCATCTGTCAGCAACTCCCTCTTTGCCGTGTTTGGAGGTGAGCATACCTACTGTACTTGCCCTAACCTTTGCTCTACCCCTAGCCTACAACTTATGCACCTGCAGCCATGATTGACTCGGACTGTTACTCAATGCACCAATGTGAGGATGGGTCATGTAGTGCAGATGCCCTCTCAAACGCAAGATGGGGCTGCTGTCTCTGATTGCAACAGTGCAGTACCACTGCCAATAACTGCAGCCTCACCCAGAAGCCAGTTGTGACGATTGTTAGGTTGAAGTAGGATGATTGCATGATTGCGCCGTGCTGGTGACCCCTCCTGAGTATTCATCAAACTTCTGAATGTTGAGGCTTGAATACTTCATGTCAATTGGCCTCTAGCGTTGAGGGCTTCTAACCTAATGCATGATCACACAATTTTACATTGTTAACCTGCAAAATGGCTGAGCGAGGATGGCACATTCATTTCCCTCATCTTCGTCGCGCATTTGATGTGCATGCTTGAAGCACTTCAAGTACTCAATGTGGACTGTTCCGTCCCTTGCATCGTCTTCCAACAGCTCGAATGTTTGCGCGCCATGGCCAAGCAATGAACTCATGTAAACGGTACCAATCCTTCCATGCTGCACGCAGGCTTCTTCATCTCCCCGGGTCAAATCCCCAACTACTGGATCTGGGCCTACTACATCACACCATTCCACTACGCCATTGAGGGCATTCTCAGCTCCCAGTACCACGACGATGACACAGAGATCATCGCCTTGGATGGCGTGTCTACAACCACCATCAGCGCATACCTGGACGAGTTCTTTGGCGGAAAGTTCTCGTACAGCAGCAGAGGATACGACGTCATGGCGTTGCTCATCTTCATTGTGATCTTCCAGGGTCTCTTCTTCTACGCCCTCACGTATGTGCGACACGAGAAGCGGTGAAGCGGTTCAGACGATTGTTCCCAGCAGGCATGGTGCCTGCATCTGTTACATCTGGCAGCTGCCTATCAGCCAACAGCTGTCCTCGATTCTGCCTCGCTCAATGTACGAGCCTTGTAGAGTGGCAAAGCAGAATATGTACTCCTTTTGTATGCCCGCCTTCTGGGTTTGGGTGCAGCTGCACACGTTGCAAGCTGCATGATCCTCCCCATGCTGAGTATGGCAGTTGCCCCGACAGGTCAGTCTAGCTGAGCTGTGCAGTTTCCTCCTTTTACGCTGCAGACCGACTTCTTTTCCTGTAAGATAGAGGTCCACCGCGCGACGTGTCATGAAGGTTACATCGTAGGCTGCTCCTTCCTCCGTCTGAACTGCCATGTGTCCGTTGATGAGTTAAGGCAGTGCACTGCAACGGCACATCCGCTCACTTCCAACCCTACACGGCACTGTACATTAAGTGTTACCTTCAAACCGCCAGAGCCATTTGCCGCTTCTACATTCAACTGTCTGTTGCCCGAATTTCGCATGTTCTTGTTGCTCCAGCCTGACGTGCATGCTGCAGTAGGCTAAGCCAGTGTTGTATTGCAGCACTGGTAGAGTGACCATTGCGCAGCCCATATGCGCATGCTTGCCGTGGTGGTCATGTGATTACCCATGTTGCACCTGACACTTGCATATATGTACATAGTATGTGCGCACTACAGGTCCCGTCACTCTCATTCAAAGAAACCATGTTCAGAGTACACACACTCACAAGGATGTTGGCATCCTCAATTCCACAAGACACTGGACATATGTTGGTACAGTACAAAGCGCGAATGCTGGGCTGTGTTGCGGCGCCGGTATCCAAACTCCTAGGGCACAGCGCAGACTAGGCTGCTGCGTTGACGCAAGCTTTTCGATTGCATAGGCAACCCGGCCTCCCTTGGGCCTTTATAAATACAAGTCCATACGTACAAAGTGCAATGAATCACTTGACCTGTTTGGCAGGTGCTTGGCGACAATGGTAAGGTAGCGGCCAAGCGTGAAGAACGGTAGCTTCTTGAATTTTGTTCTCACAGTCAACCTAGGTTGCCTGATCATCCCCTGGTGGAATAGAGCCGTGACGTCCATCACAGC
This sequence comes from Tribonema minus, assembly GCA_017506865.1. Lineage (NCBI taxonomy): Eukaryota > Xanthophyceae > Tribonematales > Tribonemataceae > Tribonema > Tribonema minus. The sequence continues at coordinate 27,661 of JAFCMP010000214.1, forward strand.
AAGGCGCATAGCACCGCGACTACAGCAACGCGCATGGCGCCAATGGACTCATGTCAACTACTGGTAGCCAACACTGCAGTTTAAACATATACATGCACAAGTGGTCAGCTCGCTGAGGGTGCAGTGCCTATGCATGTTGCAATTCGCTCATGGCAGCATGTGGTGGCGTCCTTTAATTTTGGGGAGACCTGCGTACTAACGTACCCGTGGGAACTTAAAAGCACAGTCGGTACACATTGTCTCCTGAAAGTTCCCCTCTACATGCCCCCCCAAAGCGAGCTAAAAAGGAAAGGGGGAGGTGCCGTAAGGCCTGACACAAAACTCGCCTGGCGTTTCAGCTCTAGAGGAAGATGGGCAACTTTTGACTCCAATTATATGCTCACAACTCACTGCAATTGACTTGAAAACCGTATTTGATGGGTGTATATGCAAACTGGCTGGACACCACGCCTGCAGTTCTGTGCTTTTCAGGGCCCTGATACCCAAAGGGAGCGCCACAAATAAACAGCAACATGCCAATCTGAAGTACGATGGTTTTTTCACCACCAAAGCCTCAGCCAGCGCTGGACAGCAAGCTCTGACGGGCAGCAGCTGTGGCAGCAACTGCTGCTGCCGCTTTCGTGTTGTGTACTTTTTATTAATTCTCGCTCAGGTCGTGTTGTGTACTTTTTATTAATTCTCGCTCAGGGCGCGAAAAAGCCCAGATGATTGGCATCTAGCTGTAAGGAATCTACATGTCGTATTACAGTCTGAAAGTGTCGCAACGACAACCACTCAAACGCCGCCGCCGCCAAATGGCATCTCGGGGTCCTCCCCTACGTCCTCCTCCATGTGCCCCCCCCCCCTGGATTCTGCCATGTGTGTCATGACACGGCCAGAGTACGCCATGTGGAGCGCTGCCGACAGTGCTGAGCGTAAGCGCGCCAGGGCGATGCCCTTGAGAGCTTTAGCGCGCGCTCCTCCGGGCACTGACATCCTGCTGGCATACTCCGTCGCCACAGCCTCCAGCAGCTTCCGCCCCTGCTCCCCGATGCTGCCAAATGACCCTATTGTGTTGTGTACTTTTTATTAATTCTCGTGTTGTGTACATTTGTACGTGTGTGTGCCGTCTTCATCTTATACCCTCAAGCGAACTTTTGTGGTCTGGCCACCGTTTTGAAGAAGCCAAGTGATATTCATTCCCCAAATGGCCAATTTACCTGAGCTGAAGTCTGTGTGACGCCAAATGTGGCACCTGTGAACTGTGCTATGATGATAATTTGGTCATTTCATGGCCAGCAGCGCCTCCTGCAGGGTGTTCTGGTGCCCAACACAAAATCAGGATCAAGAGGATCACAAGCAGGGTATTAGTCTGCTTCTGTGGACAAAAATCAGTTTTGATGCTTTAAAAAACCGTGCCACTTCACGTTTGAAGTTGAGGTAAAAACTTCACGTTTGAAGTAAAGTTTGAAAAAAGAAAGGAGTAGGAGGACGAAGTAGTGGTGTCACACCACCAAGCATGTTAGCGAAGCTCCTAGCCCCTGGTCGCTATTGTAGCAACATTTTTTGCCAAACACAGATTCAGCAGGAATGCTCGTGACCCGCGGGCTGCAGCACGAAGGCCGTTGTACTGGTACCGTCAGCAACTGACCGCACTGCAGCGAGCCTCGGACCAGCACGGCATCGCCAGCAATTCCACAACGAGACAACAGCACTCTTCACGGGGGGGCAAGCCGCCTCCGTCAGCCTCACCGGCCGACAGCATACGTGCCTTGGGCAAACAAAAACGATGGCGAGATGCTCTTCAGATGTTCAAGAATATTGAGGAGCCCACTCTGGCTAGTGAGGGCGCTTCTTGAGGCCATGGCCTTCAATCATCAGCACAGACACGCCATGACTGCAACGAAGCAGTTGCGCGGCTTAAGTACCTTGACTGCCCAGGATTATGAACTTGCCATAATTGCGCATACACATCGGGCTTTTGATGCCTTGGATTTGTTGCGCGCGATGGAACAGGATGGGATCCGTTGGACTCATCGTGCATGCGGTGCCGCGCTGCTAGCATGCAGCAAAGCGGGGCAACTTGACGACGCGCTACAGCTTATCGGCAAGATGACAAAACACAGTGTCAGGCCCGATCGCATAAGCTACCTTGACCTTATCAGCCATTGCGTCCGCGATGAGCGCAGCGAAGACGTGACGCATGCTGGAGACAGCAGAGGCGGCAGCAAGATGGCCATGACGCTGTTGCAGCTCATGAGAGACACAGGGCTTGCGCCTGATGTTCGGCATTTCAATGCCGCACTGAAGGTGTGTGCAAGAGAGCGCAACCCGGTCAACGCCTCCACCATCTTTCAGCAGATGGCAACCCAGATAATCATGACAAGCCATGCGTGATGAGGTCATGACATGAGAGTGCAGCATTGCACAAGCCTTAGGGCGCACACAATGTGTCTACCTCAGTTTATTGAACAGAGAGTTGCGATAACCCTGCATGCATCACGCGACAAGTGAGCACAGGTCATTGAAACCCTGGGCACATCTTTGTTGTTTTCTGAGACGTCTTGCGCCACTACATTGCAGTCATGGCTGCACATCATTTCAGACAACGTATGGCACTGTCCCTGATTATATGAACGTGGACAACTCGGGGACATCAGCACTACCGCATCATGGTGTTCTACTACCCGCAATGTGATGTTGCACCTGGCAACACTGTTCGCAGCAACAGTTACTGAGTATTGACGTAATACTATGCGGGGATGTGTAGCATGGTTTGCACTGTGGCACGTACCGAACACAAATCTATGTGCATGCCTTCCCGTTGTGGTCGAGTGTTATGTGTCGTGCGACTTGTGTGAAATCGTCATGCAATGGGCTGACTGCAATCTTGATGCACGCACACTAATGTTGTGACTGGCGCATTGTGCCCTGCAGGGAATTGTGCCGGTTTTACAGAGCTGGAATACGCTTTTGGATGCCATCGGAAGGGCAGGCCAGGTGGACCCAATGCTGGCCAAGTACAGGGAGATGTGCACAGGCGGACAACAGCCTGATATGTTCACCGTGACCACCTTGCTGGCCCATGCTGCTGCCGCGGGGCGATGCAGCATTGCTCAGGACATCTGGAGGGAAATGCATGATGATCTCCAGCTGGAGCCTGATGCCAGGAGCTACAATGCACGGATCAACTGTATGCAACGGCAAAGGAGCCGGAGAAGGCGGAGGCAGTGCTTGCCGAAATGTGCCAATCTGCTAATGTCAAGCCGGATGCTGTTACCTTCAACAGGTGCGTATAGTATATCAAATGTATTACATGCTAACACTTCACAGCGCAGGCTGGTATCTGAGTATCAGGTCATGACGTGGAGCAGCGCACAAATGGGGTTGCAAAGAGTACCACGAAAGTGCAGTGGCCATTTAATTCGAAGTTCAAGTTGCACTGCACTGACAGGGAGATGAAGCTAGCATTATGATGATGCCGCCATTGCTTGATCAAAGATGAACCGCTCAGCTCTTAAAGCAGTGCTTAACTCAATGCAGCACCATGTGTGGTGGTGATGCATATTATCGTCAATTGCACGGCATTACAAGACATCTATGACGTACTATTTCTTGCTGCGGCTGCAGTTGGACAGCTCATGGTGCAATTTCCTTATGGTGGAACTGAGCAAACGAAGCCACGCAACAATATCATTTTTGAAGTGTTTGAGAAGTTTTGTTGGTCGCGTCATCATTATGCTGTGAAGCCACATGATTGTAGCCTGAGGTTAGCTATGTCCATGTATGTATGTTCTGAAGGCAATGCATTGTCACTATAAGCTGCACAGACTGTCACAGCGGAGGGAAGTTAGGGCCAGGCAATGCCTTGAACGTCAGTAAATGAGTAACTGAGTGCGAGCGAAGAGCCTCACACTGCTCACAAAACTGCGTTAACCCCAGCGCTTGCTTATGACCCGCATCTGTTCTATGCCATACAGTGTATTCCAATTTGCAGGTGCACTGCAGGTTTACTGATTTAAAAAACGGCATGTGTGATAGATACATGTTTTGCAAGATGTATGAGCAGTGCCACAATCACTATGATGGGCAATCACATACTCTCTATGACACGTGAAAGGCCGGCCAGCACAGAGACATGCACTTGGCACCTCACTGGCTCGCAGAAACATGAATGCACAGTGGCACTTGGTGCCTCATTGTTGTGCACTGCTCTGATACCAGGACTGCAACGCTGACAGCCACACAATACTTGTTCGCCCACATACAGGTTTGATGACACTTGCAACTCCAAAGCAAGCCATGGCACAACTCTGCGTGCAATACATGTATGACTCATTGGTCTGCGGTGCTCTAACATAATGCATTCAAACGGCCACGCTGTATTAGTTGCAATGCTTTGCCACTTATTTCCAGCTTTTGGGTTGACCTGTGGCATAACACTCCAGCTCATTGCCACGTGATATATGCTTCACAGCTTCCTTGCCGCTTTGCTTACTAAGGCTTGCACTTTCCTCAACTGATCAGCCTCATGAAGGCATACGGTGGAGCGCATGGACAAAGCAGAGCATGTCATCAGCAGGATGCGTGCTGCAGGGGTACAGCCAAGTCTTCGGACGTGGAATGGCATCATACATGCTACAGACACATTGGTGACATCAAGAGGGCAGATGAGCTCTACAGCGATGCACTGCTACCGGGAACAATCAAGCCATACAGGCCATGGCACTTCATGAAGATCAAAGATGCGTCCAGCAATATTCAGCCTAAGGGGACTGTGGTGAGTGCATTACATCGGTATGCGTGAGCGTCACCCCACTGTAATGATCAGTTATTCGCCAACTTGAATTTGCAGACACTGAAGACCTGGTCAGTCACATGCAGGTCCAGAAGTCACTTCCGTAGCTCTATCCACCTCTGGACACGTATATATGGAGCTGGACTGCCAGTTCGACCTGTGTAATCTGAACCATTTAAAATTTGCCTGTAGTCAATACACTCGAACTCTCTACAACGGGGCCTTGCGTAAGGCAAACTTTGAAGTTGCGCACAAGGGTATTGACTAAGTGATGCTGGCATCGGATTACACAACACAATGTGAGAACGGCGACCGACAATCTTCCTCATCACGAGACAGCCCTAGATCATGATGTGAATGTACTTACTAATAGTGGGAATTACTGTACCTGCCCGTCCCTTCACATATCTTGCATTAAGTGAGTTAGATTCTGTCCTGATTACCGTTGTAGGTAGCCGAGACCTTGACATAATCGGTCTATACCCTTTCTTGGTTCGGCTTTCATGATTGGCAAGTTTTGCTAACAGTGCGGCAGTCCTGTTGGCATGGGCGCCACTGCACCTGCTTCTGGATCCTATACTGAACAGCTCCTGAGGCTTCTCCTCCCTTGTAGCTGCATCTGCTCTGCACATGTGCATTTGTTTTGTTCTACCATCACTCAGCTGCATGCGATGGTAACTCAGTGAGTCAACAATTGACGCTCTTCGGAATCCACCAAACCCTGAACTTCGTTGAACTTCAAGTTGTGTCATTTGAGATTGGGCACAACTTGATGTTGTGGTCTGCCGTATGAACTGTGCAGCTGTCAAGAAGTTCCCATGCTTTGCCCTTGCGCGCTGTAGATGGATCTACATCTGCTGAATCCAGGCACAGGACGGGCTGCCATCCGGCATGAGCTTTGTCAACGGCAGAAGGATGACAGGAGACGCAAACTCCCTCTGTACATCATCACAGGCCAAGGTGGTGGCCAATTAGCAGCAGCTGTCTCTGATACTCTCAAGTCTCAGCGCATCCAATATTTCTTGTTGCAGCCTGGTGTAGTGATTGCCTTTGCCCCGATGCCCGATAATCTGGTGTAGTGATTGCATGCCCCTTCTCCCGAAGCCAGATGATGATCATCACCATGTGCCTGGGTTATGAAGACTGCAGTGCTGGTGGACGACCACATTGCATCAGTGACTGCATGACATTGTGCACAGGAGCAGCCTGAAAACCTATTCCTGACCCAGCACCAGCACATAATACATCAGTCTTAAGATTCTACATGATGATATCATGCTTCAAGCGAGTGCCACATTATGATATTACCTGTGCTGTGCTCTGGTCATACCGCTGATATCTAGCAGCTGCCTTGCAATCATGATCAACACAAAGTCGGTGATGGCATCATGGCACGATGTTGTTGCAGCTCTCTTTCAAGTTGTTGTATGTGCGTGTCTAGGCCAGAGCAATTATTGAATTTTTCAAGCTTGGATTGCCATGGCATTTTACACTGAGTCGCTATTGACAAAGACGCTGCAGCTCCATTGTTAATGACAGTCCTATAAGTGGTCATGACCTTGAACTTCGTCATTTGCTCTCAGCATGGTGCTCAGCTCAGCATTAATTTACTTGAAAGTCAGAGGGTCAGCATGGCCATTGTGCTCAGCGTGATCAGCATGTCATTGACTCTAAGGCTGCGTATACATATACTACATACTTCTATATGTCTGGATCCACGGTGCTGCGGCAAAGCGCCTACATGCAAAGCCGATACGATATATTTGGCTTCATGCACCCTGAAACCACATCGGCTTTCCCCCAAGAGTAAGTGCACATGACAATGTGCACACTCAATTCTTACTGCAGCATGCTGCGGCCAGAGCTGCTGCATATCGTTTTTCAGGCAGGCTGAGCCTTCCATCAGGAGTAATGGAGCCCGCCATTTACTCACTGCCGGACACCATGCACCTTGATATCACCAGCATGAGCACCGGGTCAACATGCGTTGCACTGTGTAGTAGTGCCCCACTGGCAGATGCAGCAGTTTTACGGCTGTGCTTATGGCTCTCCTGTCTAACAGTATGACAAACTAGTAGTTGACCCAGTCTCTGCTTCAACGCGCTCTTAAGCAATTGCCCTACATTCCGTCTGTTGACTCAACTTCAAGTTGAATATCTGAAAGGGTTCTAGCCCTTCGTCAGGATCATTTGCATACATGGTGACAGGCCCAATGACATCCTGCCAGTGATGGATAAATTTAAGATGAAGCAGAACCGACTGCACGCGGTAGCTACAGCCTCATAGCCTTCTCAACTCTCAGACTGCCAGTGGCGCTTGCACCCTCAGGCTGAACCCTTCAAGGTTTATCTGACTGCCACAGCCTGTGCGCCTCGGTGTTGTTACTGACTTGCGTACGTGAGAGCAGTGTTGTTAATGACGTAAGTACGGGTAGCGACGTAAGTACGCGTAACGACGTAAGTATGCAGGATTCTGGGTAATGACGGCTAATGACGGCAAACCCTAGTTGCTGCAATATCCTAAACCTAGCCCTAATCCTGACTATGGACAGGGTTAGAATGCTCCAGGGCGCAATGGTGCATGCTAAATTCCATTGGAAACTACTGCATGGCTGCCATGCTCAGGTCGATGCATGCAAATGTGAGTCATTATTTGACTACTAGCACTGCACTACCATACAGTGTCTTGATGTCATGTACGCACTGCCACGCAGTTGCCATTCGCAAGCATATCGCACGAAAACACGCCGAGGCAGCGCCAAAAGCCTGATCGCCAACAGCAGCAACACTCGTCCCAGGAGGCCTGACCGCTGCAGCAGCAGCAGCACTCGTTGTGCACAGCGACCTTAGCCTCAGACCTGGGCATGATGCCTCAGCAGGGCCGCGTGGCCAGCCCCGTGCCCCTCGGCAGAACTGCGGCGAGCGACCTCGGCAGAACTTTTGGGCCCGTCTTTCCTCAAACCCTAGCTAGGTTAAACCCCCAACCTCCTAACCCTACTTGCCAAGCCCTAAACCCCTAACCCTACTTAGGTCAAACCCTAGCCGTCATTACCGTAAGTATGTACGATCCGGGCTAATGACGTCATAACGCGTACGTACCTACCCCCAGGACACATCATTAACAACACACTGCGTGAGAGTATGTAAGTACAACTTGAAGGTACTACAAGAGAAATACCATACGTAGTAATACTATACGTAGTACGTAGGATTTTCAGAGTATTTCAAATGTTACCATATTAACGTCTAAACCTAGTATTAGGGTTAGGCAACCCTAGCCCTAACCCTAGGCCTACCCTACACATATCTGTCCGCCATGTGCTATGTCCTGACGCTGATGTCTGACAGGAGGGTTGGTCATTACGGCACATCGAGGTAGTTACTTGCGCGTAATTATGTCCGTCACTCGGTAAGACTGACTTCCGGCATTTACGGCAAACTTCAACCGATTTGTACTTGAAGTTAAGCTTCAACCTCAACTTCAACTTTAAGGGTTTGAAACTTCAGCGTATGTTTTTTTTCGTATGTTCCTCGCTACAGCGCTCCCTCGCTGCATTAGTGTGTCTGCCGATAGCAACAAAATCAGTATCTGGCATGCGTACACCGTGACTGTAGCTGCTGTGTTGGCGTGGAGAAGTGGTGGGGACGAAGTTCTGTGCAAGCACTCTCTCGCGAGGTGGGCTGTGCACCTCGCTGAGGTGGCCTGCAGATATGCTTCATATGTACTTGCAGAAAGCATTCGATATGCTTTCAAGATCTGCAACAATGATGATGCTCTTTCTACAGAGGTTGCACAGAGCTCCTGCGTGACCAAGTGCGAACGCATCTGCTCGGCCATCATGATTGCACACCTACTATGCACAATTACAGCAACTGCTAAGCGCATTTAGTTGTATACAAAGGCATTGTGCATGCAGTGTCACTTTTCCTGCATCTTAAAGTAATGCTTTCACCAGAGCATCAACACAGCACGTGGTGTTGAAGTACGAAGCTCAACTTGAACTTGAAGTCTGCCGTCATTTGCCGTACTTTATGAATTTGCAGTAAATTAAGTAATTACTTACTTGCTTACTCTGACTTAATTTGGCGTCATTACGTCATTAACACCCCTGCTGACAGGACTGCACAACTACATGCGACACTGCTCATGTGTAGCACGTCGTGCATCTGGAGTCCGCTAGTGAGCTGCAAGACAGTATAATAATATTCAGGAGCCTGGGCCACTGGCAGTGGTGCGCACTCAATCAGCCATCATGATCATGATGCCTGCTTGTTTGCAAGGTCTGCTTGATCTTGATGAGATAGACGCGTGATATCAGCGGCAGCCTGGCGCATCTCGTTAGAGCATGTTAAATGTATTGCGTACATAGGTCACCGCTTCTGCACCTCACCTGGCAGGTTGCGCTTGGCCTTGTAGCAGAAACTGTGCTCCGTTGTGCCCAAAAGCCACTGGAGCGTGACTACCAGAAACACCAGCAAAGCTGGTACTTTGGCACACTCAGTCGACTACTTCTGCTTCCACTGCAGTACATGGCCGGCACAGCATGTAACTCGTGGAAGGCATGCGCACCAGCGCCGTGCGACAACGACAGCACAGCGCGCGGCCATGGCATTCAGCACGTTCGGACTCATGTTTGTGGCATAGGAAACCTGCTTCCAAATCCTGATTGCAAGCCTTCAACCCTGCTTATGCATTTCAACTACAAGTACAAGCTGGCACTCAACCCAAGCGGTAATACCGCATGGTAATGAGATTCCAGCTGTTGCCTCGTCCGTGGATGTACCCCCATACCCAAAAGTGCCGGTATCAACAACTCTGGTGACCTTGCGTGCGTAGATATCACCTGCGTGCGCACACTTGGCGTCATCAAACCTCACCCCTCCATCACTCTGCACCCTCGCTGTTACGTCAGCCCTAATCCCACTAACCCTTTGTGGTGATTAGGTACTAGTAGTATCATGATGCACATATCATAAGTGTTTGCGCACAGTGTTTGCACACAAAAGCTGCAACCTTTGTAGCCAAGGGTCCAACAGTACGTATGGGTTGGCTGAGTAGAAGCCCCAACAGGTCCATACCCCCACCCTGTCAGGTGTAACTGCCATAGCAACTGCAAGTCTTGCGACCTATGCCGCATGATGCTTTCATACTAGTAGCAAGGAAGCAACAAGCCTCCTAACACACACACTTTGGCTGAGTGGTGCTGTGAGTGTTAGTGCTTTGCTTTGCCTTGTTGTGTTGTTTGCCACAGCAGCAGCACCTTAATTGGATCCGGTACGGGGGATCCCGGGACACGTCAAATCAAGGGGGGTGGGGGCGGGCTCAACAGCATCAGCCGCAGCGGATGCAGCGCACGCGCCGGCGACGGCGTCCCCACCTAGTGCGCTTCCGGCTACGGCCGCGGTGGCGCCTACAAGTTCAAGCGCTCCTACTTCAAGCGCTCCAACTCCAACTACATCAGCGACGACTTCTACGCACAGCGCGCGTGTCATGGCATGGACAATTCTATCAGATGATCACAATGGTGGCACCGGCGCCCGCATCATTCTCTGCGCGTCACGGTAGCGTGCGCGCCTAAGCCTGCGCTCAGCTGCGGCAACGCATGCTTCGGCGCACTGCTCGCGCGCCGCAACGCCCGTCGCGGCAGCGCCGATGTCGGCACCTTCAACTGTGCGCAACGTGCACGCCTCGGCCCGTGGCGTGGCGGCACTCGCGCTGGTAACCTCCCGCGCGCGCAACGCATGCTTAGCGGCCCGTGCCGTTACGGTAGCAGCGTTTGCGCTGGCGTCTCCCGCGACGCGCACCACGCGCTCGCAACGTGCGGTATTGACTTGGCAATGCGCACACCTTCGGCGTCTTCAATAGCGCCCGTCCGATGAGTCATCGACAGCGAAAGCGCCCCCAGCGGCGTCGGTGCTTCCGGCTTTGAGCGCCGAAGTATGCGACTGCCATACAGCGGCAGCGGCTGGGCTCTGGTAGCCTACGCAGTCCATCGTTCAACCGTGCCTACTTTGGCACCTATAGGCTATCCACTTTCTAACGCGGGGCCCACCAACTTCCACATCCACGACTGTCGGCGCAAGGACCGCGCTCTGATCAAGCGCAACTCTTGCGGCGTATTGGCGTCAAGCAGCTGGAGTTAGTGGTCTGGGTTTACGGAAGGGCATAGCGATGTCGCAGTACGGTGTCATGGCAGCGAAGAGGCGCTGGACACAGCGGCGTGGGGCTTATGCCAGTTGCTCCAGTTGTAGCTGCATACACATGGCATGTGGGTAACAGCATATCGTGGCCTTGTAGGGGTTCCACCGGGTTAGTGCGAAGTCGTGCGTAGCGCATACTAGTAGCATGCTAGCTGTTTGGTGCTTTGCATCATCAGTGAGAAGCAGCTTTGCTTTAGCGTCATGTGCAAGCGGTCATTGTTCAAGTCGCAGTGTATTTGCAGCAGGGAAGTCATGGTTGCTTTCCCATTATCAGGCTATGCATAGCCCTAGGGGGGGTGACTGTGGTGATTCTGTAGTATCACCAAGTGTTTGCACACAGTGTTTGCACACAAAAGCTGCAACCTTTGTAGCTAAGGTTCAACAGTACGTTAGGGTTGGCTGAATAGAAGCCCCAAAAGGTCCATACCCCCACCCTGTCAGGTGTAACTGCCAACTGCGAGTCTTGCGACCTGTGCTTTCAGAGCAGGGAAGCAAGCCTAGGCTCCCAGCACCCGCACTTTGGCTGAGTGGTACTGTGAGTGTAAGTGCTTTGCTTTGCCTTGTGGTGTTGTTTGCCATAGCAGCAGCACCTTACCTTCCGCCCCGGGCCCCTGATATTACATATGTCACCTCTCCTTGTGCCCTCCCGTGCAGATACCATGGCTACCTGGGCGTGCATAATTAAGTTCATTTGTCATTGTCAACCTCATCTCACCATCAGATTGAACCGTCGCTAGTATACCTCAGCCCTATCCCACCGTGACTCGCGCGCCCCCTATTCCCCCCCCCCCCCCCCAACCAACCCTCCGTACAGATACCACGGCTATCTGCGCGCGCGCCCTTGTCATTGTCAATCTCACCTCCCTATCAGTGTGCACCCTCGCTGGTACCTTAAGGTAAACCCAATCTCCCCCTGATTCCCCCGCGCCCTCCCGTGCAGATACCACGGCTACCTGCGCCGCAGTGCGCACGCACGGCATGGACGGCGTCAAGGTGGACGCGCAGTCCATCCTGAGCTGCCTCGGCGAGGGTCAAGGCGGCACCGTGGCGCTCACACGCGCCTCCCAGGCCGCACTTGCCGCCTCCGTTCACGCGCACTTTGGCGGCCCGCTGTCATCCACTGCATGTGCCACGACTCCGCCATGCTGCTGCAGCTGCCGGTGCACTACCCAGATGGCTGTGGCGGTAGCGGCGGTGGCGGCGGCGGCGGCGGCGGCGGCGGCAGCGGCGGCGTGCGGCCGATCGTGCGCGGGTCAGACGACTTCTACCCACGAGATCCCGCGTCGCACGGCACGCACATCTACGCCAACGCCTTCAACGCGCTGCTGCTCGCACACTGCGGCACGCTGCAGGACTGGGACATGTTCCAGACGAGCCTGGGCGCGGTGGGCGCCATGCACGCTGCGGCTCGTGCCATCAGCGGCGGCCCTGTCTACATCAGTGACAGGCCGGGGGAGCACGACGCGGCGCTGATCCGGAAGATGGTTCTTGAGGACGGTTCTGTTCCCCGCGCGCGCCGCAGCGCGTTGCCCACACTTCTCCGGCTGTTTGTTGATGCGCAGGTGCGTGCGCAATGCATAAGTGTGCATGTATGCATGTACTATAGTATGGTGCCTAGGTATGTACGTGCTTAACAAAACAGGATGCTCGGGTACCTTTGGCACCTGCATTGTACCGCCATACTAAATGAGGTCTCCACTGCCGCAGCTCACATGGTTACATCTTACATGACTTTTTAAGGCTCAGGCTGTTGAGCACTGCAGTCCGCCGCACACGCTGCTCTTGCTGTTCACGGATGCAGTTGATTATTAAGCGCTTCGAAATGTTCTGAGTGTTCGACGAATACATCGGACATAAGCGGTGTCACTGACAGACGCGTGTGCTTGCAGCAAGCAGCTCATTGCCAATTGATTGATGTCATTGACTGCGCTGGGTCATGGCATTGCAGGACGTTATGACCTGCCTGGCAAACTTGAAGTATGATTGCTGTTCAATGCTTCCATGACTGCAGTGCTGCTTGCGATGCTTAAGTTTAATAGAACCTTAGATTTGAACCCTGGACTTCCAACTGATGCATAACTGGGAAGTCACCAGTGCTCAATTACAGTTGCACAACAGCAGAGTGCGCCGGCCTGCGCAGCTGCCACGTGGCGCGTGTCACTAATAGTCTACCACACACTTCTCCCCATCAAAAATTTATTCTATGCTGTCGCCATTTATTAACGGCGCTGCTCTGCATCACGACAAGTCGCGGCCGCTGCTCTCCATCTGAAACGAGAACCCAGCGCGTGGCCACGGTGTTGTGGGCATCTTCAACGTGTATGGCAGCCGGTGGGACCAAAGGGCGCGTGCATATCGCTGGGTCAGGGGACACGAGGCTCACCGACTGTCGTTCACGTATACAGCGGCGGCGGAGGGGACCATCAGGCCAAGTGATTGCCACGCGCTGCTGCGGCAGGAAATAGCAGGTATGGTACTTCATCATGGCAAGTTCAATGGTAAAGTTGAGGTTGAAGGTGAAGTGCAGGGGTGACTTGCTGTTGAGGAGCCAGTACGAGTTTGCATGAGTGGAACCGACCGCTTGTAGCGGAAGCTATTGATTGATCTTGACGATTGCAATGCTTGAAGTTGAACAAGGCTTGGCTTCGGCTGTATTCCAAACTTTGTGAGCAAATTGACGCTCATGGCACTGCAGGCTGCTTAGTCGCAGTAGCTGTCACCCTCACCCTAACATCTTGACCTGCTTAGTAATGGCGATTGCTTATTAAGCCGCTAGGTACCAATTGTGTTGCAGCAGCTGATGCCGCAATCTGCGCAATACCACTGACACCCTGACCTGAAGCTCTGCCCGCTCGTCCAACAACGACACCTGCCTTTTCTGTCAGAATTGAAGCGGTGATGGCTTGCGTGCTGCACAGCATCTGCACTTGCGCTACGCCATTCCATATGCGGTTTACATCATTGTTTCTTGCAATGCATGCAGTGGCAATTTTTTAGGGTGGCATGAGAGGCACTGCAGAAGATGTGCTTCAAGTGCCTGAGACCTCGTTTACTGCCAGCTTGAACTTGCAGTGCATTCGGGATGCCTCGCATGCCATGGCTCACTAACCGCCATGGTTTCAGTGCCACGCTGCACCTGTGCCTCAGAACGCTTTCAGATTACTCCCTTGCACGTCTGTCTTCGTGCGGAAGCAGGCACGTCAGCAGCAGATGTGGAGAGCGGCACGAACACAGCTGAAGCCGGCAGCATTATGAAGCCTGCTGATGCACACTTTGCAGTGTACCTGCACAACGCCATCATGCCATGGAGCTGCACGTGCGCAGCCTCGACGAAGCTGTCGCCACGGGGGCACTGGGCATGTACGCATTTGAGCTGGCCTCCATTAGCCGGGTCCACACATTCCCGTTTGCTCAGGGCCGCAAGCTGCTGTGGTCGAGCATAGGCCTGCCGGATCTCTTCAACGCCGGCGGCGCTACCATGTCAGAGGCAATGGAGGTGATAGAAAGGGGGGAGAGCAGAGATCGTTCTGCATGGGTTGGGACTGTTCCTGGCGCTGTGCTCGCTGCACCACACTCAGGTACGCTTCGCAGGCACCATGCGACCATGCGACCACACGCCTACAGCTAGCAGCAAGCCGGTATCATGCCTGGCATCATGCATGCCTATGCCAGGCACTGCTTTCTTTCGTGGCGCCTATCCTTCACGTGAAACTCTGCTGCAAACGACTCGGATGCGCATATGCTTCACATGTGACACGACAGTGCGGTGCGGCAGCAGTGGCAGTATCCTCCAACTACGTGCATGCAGTTGAAGGCGGACACACAGGCTGCCTTAGCGTGCACCTACTAGTACCCAGCCCATACACCGGTGACGATCGCATTCTGAGAGTCACTTGGGTTGACCAGGGACTCATGAGCTGAAGTGGGGTCTTGATCAGGGAAGCGGTAGCCTAAGGGCTAGGCTCAGGGCCGCAAGTCTGACACGGCACCGCTCTCACTCTGAGCGTAGTGTGTGTTTCACAGAGGCATTTGAAGCTATAGCGGCATTTGTAAAGTGTTGGTCGGTGGGACGGTGTCAGGTCATGTTCTCTGAGGGCGCACCGGTGTGTCACACACAACAGTGATCACACCTCGTTCGCGCCAGCAACAATCTCACCTTGCGCCTATGCATGTGTACATTGTGTTTGATCACTGACAGACTAGTGGTCAGACTCACCACCCAAACACTCATGATGTCCACAATAGTGCTCCCCTGATGGCCGGCTCTGGCAATGTTTGCACAGCCCGTATTCTTCCAGTCTGTGGTTATCACCAGTGTGTTAACAATTGCCAGGGCAGGGCAATCGCACACCGCGTATTTCACAATACACTTCACGTGTATGTTCAATGGCAGCGCAAATGATCAAGTTGTCTGCGTGTGCAGGTTCTGCAGTTGTCGGTCGCTCTTTACCATGATGTCGTACTTCATGAAGCATGCTGTTTACGAACTCTTGCATTCCATTTTGTGAGCCTGAGGGTTCAACCGTCACAAATTGGGTTTTCCGCAATTGGCGTGTGCATAGGTATGTTAGCAAGATTTAGCCACTGGCAGCTTCATACAAGTGGGTGTAGTGACCTATTACGATACAAGAAAGGGCCCAGTCTTGCATTGCCCATGCTCTACATGATCTATATCGCAGAAAAGTGGCATCGCAAATGGCAGCAGTCAGAAAAGAATCTCCACTAACGCTACCTATGAAATAGTTTCAAAATACAAAAAAAATATCCAGTACGCCAACAAATCAGTGTCTGGGGTTGGTCGTCCTTGCCTACTACAAGCACGTGTGTACAGCGTCAACACCCGCACGCACCTCGGCCTTGCGTCGAAACTGCACGAGCCTTCAAAGCGCGGCAATGCCTGATCCAACGTCTGCACGCATTCGCTGAATCGGAGGGCAACAAGGCCTGGACCAGCACAACGCTACCAACAATTGATGGAAGGGCAGCCAGCTCCTCTTCGCCAATTCATGTTCGGAGTGTTCACAGCCCTAACACACAACCACAGCGTGTCAGCTTGTTGTCTGCTGCTGCGACTGGCAATATGCAAACCCGAACTTGGCATTTGGCATTTTTAACATGCTGATTGATCAATGCCTTTGATACCGTCAGCTGTAATCGTCAGACTACTGCAGGTGCAGCATAGATTGGTGTCGCATGAGCGAGCGACTCGCCTTCTTTTAAGTTTTGAAGTGCTTAAAACTGAAGTGCAAACTGTTGACTCTGATTGCCGTGGCCAGAGTGTGCACTTAGCACACATGCTCGCTCAGCTCCTAGCCCCTTTTCGCTTTGCCAGACGTCTCGGCAGCAGTGTACCGTATCCAGGTGCATACCAACCGCAATCGGCATGGGCATTTCTGAGGCAACTCTCTGGCGGAGGTAAGGGACGTGAGCCACCTGGCCAGCAGCAACTTCAGCAGACTGGTTTGAGTCATCAGGCGCAGAGACAGCAGCGCCAGAACGGCATCGCAAGTACCTCCCCAAGCAGACGGAAGCACGAGCCTGTGGCAGGAGGCAAAGAGCGTCTGCTCAATGTTGGCATACGCTATCTGAGCAAGCAAGGTCGCTGGGGAGACGTTGCCCGAATGTTGGAGGACGCCAAGGCACCCACCGTTACGGAGCTGAAGGCGATTCTCAAGATCATGGCGTACAGTTATCAGCACAACTTGGCGATGATTGCATTCAAGAGGTTGCAGGGCTTAGCTGCCTTGACTGCCAAAGACTATGAGCGCGCCATAATTGCACACACGGATCACTCACCTGGAGCCTTGCAGCTCCTGCACGAGATGGAGAAGGCGATCTGCTGGACTGAAACCGCATGCGGGGCTGCACTGCGAGCATGCGGCAAAGCGGGGCAGCACAACACAGCCCGGCAGCTGATTGACAAGGTGAGGAAGCTCGGCATCACTGTCAATGGCGGTAACTACCTCACCCTTATTCAACAATGTGTCCGCAGCAAGGATTCAACGCACGCTGGAGACAGCAGAGGCGGCAGCGAGCAGGCACTGGAGTGGCTGCAGCTCATGGAAGAAACAGGACATATGCCTGAGAGTCAGCATTTCACTGCCGCGCTGGGCGTCTGTACGGCGGAAGGCAACTCCGTAAATGCCCTCAAGATATTTCAGCGGATGCGCGATCAGGTAATCACAAAAAATGCAAACCTTATGCATGGATAAAGTACACAACAGTGCACAACCGCCCTTCGATGAACCTGTCAGTGACCATTACCCTTACCTGGGCGCTGCTGCCATGAGCAGATGTTGACATGGCATTGCCTAGATGCCAGAAGACTTGGGCACACCGAACCCATTCTGAATATGTCGTGTGCACTGCCACAAATGGTTGTGTAGTGGGTGTCCTGCACCTGCCAGTGGATAGTTTTCGTGAAGTGTAACAGTTGTCGAAAGGTTTTGCTATGCAATCAACTCATGCAGTCTTGTTGCCTACCTTGCAGGGCCAGCGTCCATCCATCATAAGCTGGACTGCTCTCCTGGATGCCATCGGCAGCGCGGGGCAGGTGGACAAAATGCTGGCCATGTACAGGGAGATGCGTGCCAGCGGACAGCAGCCTGATCTGGTCACCATGAACACCCTGCTAACCAGTGCTGGTGCAGCGGGAAAGGTCGGCATTGCTGAGGGCATTTGGAGGGAGCTGCATGAACTCAAGCTAGTGCCCAATGTGAGGAGCTACAACACGCTGATCAACTGCTATGCAACGGCAAAGGAGCCAGAGAAGGCGGAGGCAGCTCTTGCAGAAATGCGCCAGTCTGCTGATGTCATTCCGAATGTTATCACCTTCACCAGGTGCGTATCGTACATGACATGTGTTGCATGCTAATAATACCGCACTGTGCAGGCTGACATATGAGTATCAAGTCCAGATACGGAGCAGCAAAAATATGGCGTTTCGTGGCATAACATTCAGTGAATGCAACGGCCATTGCACCGCAACGTCAGAGATGCAGCATGGTGTCGCCGTTGCCTGATCAAAATAGGAACTGTTCAGCTTCAACAGGGTGCTCAAACTCAACACACCACCATTCATGGTGGTGATTCAGAAGCATCTGATTTATTTCTGCACAGCATTTCAAGACACCTGACATGTACTGTTTTCGTGCGGCGACATCAGTTGGACAGCTAATGGTGCAATTTCTTCAAGGCGGAACTGAGCAAATGAAGCCACGCAACACTACCAACTTGAAGTGTTTGAAAATCCAGCTGGTTTATCGGTTGCATCACCATTATGCCATGAAGCCACATACATAGGTATTGTATGTAGCTGTCATAATGGCCATGAATATATGTTCTGAAGGTAATGCATTGTCAACAATCAGCTGCACAGTGTCTCACAGTGGAAAGCAATTGGGGCCAGGCAACGCCTTGAATTTCAATCATGATTGACATTCAAGGCATTGCAATCATAAACTGCCATGAGCCCAGAGCCTCAAACTGCTTACAAAACTGTGTGAATTGCAGCGCTTGCTTATGACCCGCACCTGCTCTATGTACTGCAGGTGCACTGCAAGTTTAGCACGTGTGACAAATCTATGTTCTGTTAACTTGAAGCTTGTGAGCAATATGCCTATGATTGCCAATCAGGTTCTCTTGATGACACGTGCAAGGCCGGCCGTCACAGATACATGCACTTGATGCCTCACTGGCTTGCAGAAACATGCACTTGGTGCCTCATTGCTCTGATATTAGCAGTGCAGTGCTGGCAGCCACACAGTTGGTACACGTGCAACTCTGCTGCTCCATGGCACGACCGTGCGTGTATGTCGGACTCATTGCTCTGCGATGCTCTAACATCATGCATACAAACGACCACGCTGTATTAGTTGCTATGCACTGCCTCTTAATTGTTTAACTCTTGAATTTTGAGCTGTGACGTGACATTCCAGCTTATCGGCACTTGACCATATTATGCTTCAAAGCTTGCCTACTGCTTTGCTTGCTCTGTCTTTAAATGATCAGCATCATGAAGGCATACATTGAGGTGGAGCGCCTGGACTAAGCAGAGCATGTCATTAGCAAGGTGCGTGCTGCAGGGGTACAGCCAGACCTTCCAACATGGAAGAGCATTATACATGCTGCAGATACAGCAGGTGATCTCAAGAGGGCAGACCAGCTGTACAGCGATGCGCTGCTGTCGGAAACAATCAAGCCATACAAGCCATGGCTCAGCATCAACATGAAAGAGGCGTCAGGCAACATTCAGCCTAGTGGTACTGTGGTGCGTGGATTACATTTGAATGAGCGGCAGCACTGTAATGGCCAGTTCTTAATTGATGTGTAGATGCTGAAGACCTGGTCGATTCACACATTACAGGTCCTGGAGTAGCTCTATCCACCACTGGACATGTTCATTTTGGAGCTCGACTGCCAGACTGAGTGTGAACTCTCCAATCTCAACCACTTGCCTGTAGTCAATACACTCGAACTCTCTGCATCAGAGCCTTGCATAAGGCAAACTCTAACGTTGCACACAAAGTGTTCGACGAAGTGATGCTGGCGTCAGATTCCACATAATGTGCCACAGTGAGAACGGAGCCCGACAACTTTCCTCATCACGAGCCAGACCTGTACCACAACGCAAATGTAGTGAGAAATACATGCCCATCCCTTCAAATCTCTTGAAACTACCTGAAGAGACTTGTCTTATCGTAGTAATCACCCGATACCTTGACATGTCCGGGCTATACCTGTTGTGATTCCGCTTTCATGATTGACATGTGTTACCAACAGAGTGGCGCCCCTGTTAGCGTGGGCACCATTTGACTTGGTTCTGCTTCCCATACATGCATGCATGTCGACATGTTCCTGGTGCTTCTCCCTCCCTTGTAGCTGCATCTGCTCTGCGCATCTTTTTTGTGTTACCATTACTCCGGTGTGTGCTATGGTGAGTCAATGTCGTGAAGCGGCCGCCATTAGCGTGCATTAGGATGATAGATGTGTGTTGGCAGCACGTAGCACGCCTTGAGGTGGCCAGGGCTCAATTGGAGAGTTGTGCCCGTATTTGTCAACAGTCACCTCAAGTTGAATGGCAGCAGCGCTCAGCTGCATTTGTGCTTGTGTTCGCCTAATGATCAGAAACCGATCTACATGCTTTAAGGAAGGCTTTTGTCTGCTTTTGCACCGCCACGTTTACCGGCGCCATGGCACTTGGTATCTGGAGAGAGTAGTTGCAAGCGCCGCTGCTTTCTCAAGGCAACATTCGCAGGCTTTAGGCTGTAACTGGAGCAATGGAGCAGTTCCTCACTCCTGAAGAGTCAACACTGTGAGCTGGGACACCACCCAGTCACCACAATGGCTGATCTCGGCAGGTTTTAGCCGACTATAGTTAGCTGCCAGACGCCCGCGTCCTCAACGAGGTTCGGCGGTAGCGGAGGGCCACGAGAGCTTGCAGCTGCCCACCTTTTCTGAAGGTTGAGGTAGCTGCGGGCAATTGACGGTTCGAGAGCAAGATCGAGATAGCGTGCAGCCTGCCGGTCATCTGCGGCGTGGCGCTGCTGGCGACTGGACACGGACTCCACTGGCGTGGCTTGCGGCGAGCTGCTTCGGCGGCTTTCACGCTCGGCATTTTCAGCGGAGTTTTTGGGCCTGTACCAGGTGACATTGTTGCTTCGCCTTGCGAACGAAGGCTGCAGCAGTAGTGAGTTGCTGAATACTGCTACATTCGTGGCTGTTTGGAGGCGGTAGTGTTGGGTTGTAGTCAAAAAAAGGTGATTGCGTGCTTCAAGTTGGGGACGGGTAAAGATATTCTGGCGTAGTCGGTAGCGATACTGTCTCGGGCTGGAGGTGTGGCGACGGCTTTGCTGCTGTTCACACGATTCGTAGCCCCTGCACTATCGTTGCCTATCGCGGGAGGAATTTTGAGGAGAAACTGCAAAAGGGGAACTTTGACGCTTGCGGTTCACTTCGTCGGTGTGCGCTGTTTGCTTTCATCACCTTCACTGTACGTCGGTGCTGGGGGGGAATACACAGCGCTAATCAGGCAAGGCTTGGCAAGCATAGGAGACAAAGGAAGGGGGTGTCAAAGAGAGATAACCTATTCTTGTTTGTGAAGTTGGAGAACTGACATTCAAGTTGGCAAGCTCTGTGTCTGGCTAACCATATTTCGGGTCTGTATCGAGGGAGAAGAAGCTTGACTCGGAAGTTAATCATGTCAGTACACAGTGCACAGAGTGGTTTGGAGAGCGAAGGAGGGTTGCAGTCGATTGTTCGAGGTCAGCGACGAACAGGTTCAATTGCTGGCTCTATAACCACTTCAATCAATTCTGCTCGCCTGGCACGGGCAGAGGCTTTGGTGGATGCTGCACCGTTGAAAGGGCGTTCAGTGTACCGTGAAGGGGAGCCCCTGACAGCAGGCATACATCAGGTTGCTCGTAGAGCCATAACAACGGCTTGGTACGAATACCCTGCAGGCTATTTGGCAGCTCACTTGCAGTACTCACATGCCCGTCGTGAAAGCCTGTGGACAATCAACGAGCGACGTGCATTGTTCGAAGGAGAAGTACCACACTCTGGTGAGCTGGTTGTAGTGTGGTTTGGAAGAAATGACAAACTCGTAGGCCGTATGGGTGTGGTTGCGAAGCGTGATGGCGAAGTGTATGCAACACGTCTGCATGCGGATGACGAGACGCTGGGTGAGGAGTGGGAAGTAAAGCTGCTGGAGGGAGCGGAGAAGAACTACTCAGTTTGGCGACCCTCGGGTTACGAATTGGCATTATGGCATGACATGCATGCACCAACTGTTAAAGGCAAGGCAGGCAAGTTGGATAAGGTGCATCTGGTGCAGGTGGCGCCAGCCTGGTGCCAGCCGATGGGCCGCTTCAGCAGGGCTCACGCGCTGATGGATTATGTTGTGGTCAGGAAAGTTGTGAGTGCAGAGGTCTGTCAAGTGGCGGCTCATCGACTAACCCCTTGCATCATGCCTGTCAACGCCCCGGTACGCTGCAAGATCACCACTCAGTGGGAGGATTGTAGGATGGCACAAGACTTCTTGAGCACTAACACAGAGGTAGATGAGGCCAATGTGTTCGACCCGCTCTTTCGCGTCAGGACGGAGGCTGGGGATGTAGTGTATGATGTGCCTGCCTCGCGCGTCGCAAACTGCACGACACCTTACTGGATTATGCCCGTGACGCCTTCGCACCCACCAGTCAACCCTCTCATTTGGGGCAAGGATGCAGGCCCACTGCTCTCTGACTATCTGCCGCTCAGCAAAGGGCAGATGGTGGGGCTCGATGCTCCTCCACCACCTCTGGACTTTCAGGTCCCGGTGGATGTTGTGACCGGGAGGTTTGTGCCGCACACTTTGCATGAGAATGCGTTAGGTCGTGCCGCAGTGCCTCGCTACGTGGAGGGCAATCCGCGGGGGGCGGATCTGGCCCAGTTACAGCAGCAGCAAGAAGAGGCACAGCAGTTGCTGCAGCAGCAGCAGCAGCAGCAGCAGCAGCAGTTGCTGTTGCAGCAGCAGTGGCAGCAGCAGCAGCAGTTGTTGCAGCAGCAGCAGCAGGAGGAACAGCAGCAGCAGCAGTTGTTGCAGCAGCAGCAGCAGCTGTCACAACGAGAAGAGGAAGAACAGCAGCGGCTGCAGTTGCAGCAACGTCAAGTTGAGCAACAGCAGGAGTTGCAGTTGCAGCAGCAGTTGCAGTTGCAGCAGCAGCAGTTGCACCGTCTTGAACAGCAGGTGATGTTGCAGCAACAGCAGCTACAGCATCAGGTTGAGCAGGGGCACCAGCAGCGCCCATCCGAGGTGCCGCAGCAGTCGCAGCTGGCAGTCCCAATGGAACAGTCAGCGCAAGAAACAAGAGTTGAAGTTGGGTCTCACTCTAGCAGGGCAGTTGTGCGCAGTGTAGACGAGGAAGATGAGTCATCTGCAGTGATTCCTCGCCTGATGGCACCGCGGGCTCTCAAAGGCGTGTCACATGCAACGCTATACTTCTTGGATGACCCCCCAGAGACTGGTTTGGAGTACAAGAATGCGGAGAACAAGGCAGTCAACCATGAGCTGATTACATGCATGATAAGCGAATGGCTCAACTCGCTGGCGGCACGTGTGTCATTCGAAGGGGTCCAACGAATACCCGACGGCAACTCTAGTAACCGCACTTGCCCCTCATACGTGCCACTAATGCTGCAATATTGCCTCTCTGCTGAGCTGCGAAGGGAAATCACGAAATGGATCAGTGAGAAGCAGGCCAACAGCAATCTGTCTGGACAGCAGGTCAAGGCCCTGCATACACGATTGACAGACCTGTACAGTGACTCTATGCAGAGAAGTAGGGCCGCAAGCAGGCTGGAGCAGCTGCGCCTGGAGGCAGGGGTAGGTGTCAAAGTGTTTCTGTTGGACTTTGAGAAGGTCCTGGAGTACACATTGCATCCGCAGGAACGCGGCGGAGCGCTTCTCAAGGACAAATATGTGCGCAAGCTCATTGAAGTCATAGGCAGATCTCGTGAGGCCAGACCCAGAGCAGAGAAGTTCATGGAAAAGTTGGTGGCATTCCGTGTGACACTTGAGGCAGGTGAGGCCTGTGAGGTGTCAACAGAGGCTATCAAAAGACGGTTACACACGGTAGAGAGTGTAATGGCAGCAAGCAAGGGCATGTCAGTGAGAGCATATCTGGCGAATGAGGCAGGTAAGAAGTCAGACAAGAAGAGCTCTCTCGCTTTTGCGCTTGAGGAAGGATCAGAGTCGGAGGCGGGAAACGGTAGTGACGGCGCCATGGGGGCTGATGCTCTGGCCATTCAGGGCAGCAGCGGCGCCACGTTGACAACTCCTACGCCATCGAACAGCTCAGGTATATCGTTGGAAAGTGCCTTGCAGCGCCTTGAAATGCACCAACAGCAGCAGGCCAGTGACATCAATCAACGTTTGGATACACTGGTGCGCCTATATGAACGCACCTCACAACCTGCTCTGGCGCCCAATCGGCCATTTTACGGGCCATACGGGCAAGCGCAGTCCAACAGGTCAGGCTTTGGGGGGGGGGACGGTCGCGGAGGCTTTGGTGGCAACAACAGCGGTAGTGGCCAGGGGCAGAGGCCAAGTGGCGGTTACATGGGCAATGGCGGCAGCGGTGGACGTATTGCAAACAACTTTGCGTTTGACCCCGCTTCTGTGTCTCCCGCGATGATGCAGGCCGCGCTAGCCATGATGTACGGTGCTTCCGCCTTGCCACCAACAGTGCACTACACTAGCAACGATGACGACGCCTGTTACCCCTTCTCAGCGGGAGCATTCTTCGCGCAGGACCCGTCCATTGGAGGTGTGTGTCTGACGTGCGACCCTCAGCAATTCTCTCAGTGCTGTTGCCTAGGCCCAGGTGATGACATTGCCGAAGTAAGCTGCATGATCTGCATTACAGGTGCTGGCGATGTGAACGGCCCTAGGCCACGCTCAACAGTGCTCATGGTGCAGGCAACGGTCCACAGAATCATGCCCGCCATCGTGTACCTGGACTCATGTGCTGGGTGCAACGTGATGCAGTTCCGCGCATACTGTCTGCTGTTGCGTAAGCTGCGCGACAATGCGGACACTGCTCAGCAGGCACTACGTCTTGAGCAATCGCAGCGACCACCAATCTTCAAGGCAATACGCGGCGTGGGCAGGCACTTGGTCGCAGTGATGTTCATGGTCACGGTTGAAGTTGAAGTTGCAGGGGTCACGGAACAAGTTGATTTTCACGTCAGCAACCAAATTGACCCCCAATTCCTAATCAGCTTCACTACAATCAGCAAGATGCGCTTGGACATCCTCACTAGCCGCACTCCTGCCATAGTGCAGCACCCCGACATGCCTACAAAGGGGGTCAAGTCCCTAAGCCCGGATGAAGTAGCTACGATGCGTGATTCGTGGCGCCAAGGCGCTGGGGGCATCAAAGGAGGTGGTAGTGGCCCTCAGACAGCACTGCACACTGCTTTGCAATGGGGGTCTGACGGGTCAGCGTCGGCGCCTGACACGTTGAAGTTTGAGTTTGGAGCACTGCCTGCAGATTTGCTCGACGCGCCACTCACACAGGATGGAGAGCCGGGGCCAAAGTTTGTGCTTGGAACAGGAGTAGGTGCGGAGAAAGTACAAGTACAACCACCCATTGACCTTGACAATGAGCAGGATGAGCGTGTTGTGAGCGTGGAAGCACTGCCGAAAACAGGCTGGGAGACTGACGTGTCATGTCCGTGTTGGCGCACTGACAAGGCTGTTGAAGTAGAGTCAGTGTACTCTGATTCCGATGCAAGCAGCGCAGAGTTGGTGGATGACTATGTGCAAGCAACTGACTGGTCGGAAAGTGATGATGATGACACAGACTTGACTTCTGATTCAGAAGCAGACTACCCCTCAGACAGTGAGACAGAGATTTGTGTAGCTGCCTCAGAGCTCACTGAGAACAGGCGCTTGGGCTGCTACAACAAAAAGGGGGGGTCAGACTGGGTGCTGGAGAATTGCCATGTCGATCGCTGGTCTCAGATCTCGGCAGTTGAACATGGTGAGTACCCAAACGTAGAGCAAATGCTGGTACCTAACCTAAAGGTGGTAGACCTGGGGGGGGGGATTGGCAGCTCCGTAATGGGTGCAATAATGGGGGGAGCACAAGTGGCAATGGCAGTAGAGACCAGTGAAGACTTCGCCAAAGTTTTTCGTGCATCTCACCCCACGGTTCCTACGCTTATAGGGGACTACACCTCTGATGAAGTGTGGGACAAGATAGTCGAGCTGGACCCAGATCTGGTGACCGCAAGCACCACACCACAGCTGGTGCACAAGGCTGTACAGAAGGGAGTGAAGCGACTCTTAATTGAAAATGCGCCAGAGCTGGGGCTGACTGTCAGTGGAGTTCTCGCGTTGGAGGCAGCGCTCAACGCAGGTTATCACATATTGTCATTTGAGCTCTCGGGTGAAAACCTGGGGTTCCCTAACCTGCGCAACCGAGTGTTCCTCCTCATGATGAAGGGTGATCAGAGTGTGGTGGACGCGCTCCAGCGCGTGGCTCACAAGGTGGAGCGCGCAAAGCATAAGGACAAGCACGAACTGCAGATCACCCCCATGGAGATGTGGGGTGTCACTAACCCAGTGTTTGTGCTGCCACCTCGCAATGCCACAGCGCGCTGGACGCATGAGATGACGCGCAGTGTACCAACCCTTGTTGCGCGTCACTTTCATGCATTCCGTGAACCATCAGACAGTGACATGCGAAAGGGGGACACGCAGTACAATGCCACTCAACGCTATGCTCCATCGCAGGCAGACTTACTGCGGGCCAATGGTCTGTGGTGGCTCAAGGTGCCACCAGGCATCACACAGTCAACACTG
Organism: Tribonema minus; assembly: GCA_017506865.1. NCBI lineage: Eukaryota > Xanthophyceae > Tribonematales > Tribonemataceae > Tribonema > Tribonema minus. The sequence goes on from JAFCMP010000214.1 coordinate 53,987, forward strand.
GCGAAGGGCAGTGGTCAGATACTGCTTGCCCCAGTGATGTCATTCATCATTCGCACTCTGCGTACAGAGCCGGTGCTGTTCGACTTGCAGCGCCAGCAGGCACCCATACCGCCTCGCATGATCGAGGATGGTTTGTTTGTGCAGACCTTGGGTCCCTATGACCTCCCTGACGACCACCCACAGGGAGGCACCTCGGTGGGGCCTGTCCTCGTATCACAACACCTGCAAGGCATGCCTTTCCTGCGCAAGTTGAAGTACAAGCAGGGCTTCGCGATGGGGGCGGCGAACCACAACCGGGAGCCAGGGCCGCAGCCCTCCACAGCAGACCACGCCAAGAAGACCGCCTGCGAGACCAGCGCGCAAGCATCAGCCAGCAACTCCACGAGCGAAGGTGACGAGACAAGCACCGACAGCGGCGAAGCCGGAGGTGATGACGAGGATGGCCATCGTAGCGGCGGGGCGCGCACGCCAGGTAAGCTGACAATGATGGAAGCATACACCATAGCGATGGACCATGCAGATGAGCGCTTTGGCAAGAATCAAGTGTCAGACAACCCTGAGTTGGCCGCTGCCGCCGAAACAGAACTACCAGGATGGGACAACATTGTGTTGGTTGCAGAGCAAGGGGCTGCTTTGCAAAAACAAGCTACTGTCTATATAGCCAAGAAGTACCCCGTCACAGAAGCTACAGCGGATGGAATTGCAGTTGTGGTGACTTGGACCGGTGACGCACCACCGGGGAACTATGTGCTCGAAGGGGCAATTGACCCACGGGGGCATTGGGCTGTGCGGCGGCAGCGAGTGTTGGTAGAGGAGGGTATGCACACCAGCACTATAAATCTCACTATTGTCAAGCGTACCGGTAAGCTGAAACCGGGCGTCAAGCTTGGGCACTTGCACTTGCTAGATGAGGATTTGTGGAAGCGACAATCACACAGATGTGAAGTGGAAACCACACGGAGCTTAATAGCACTGACTTCAGTACAGGAGAAAGACGAGAAACAGCAGTTGCTAGAAAAGCGCTTGACGGCGATCAAAGCGAGGATAGCACAGATAGAGCGCAATGATCGTCTAGCCACGGTTTGCTTCATGGTTGCTGCTGGTTATGTGACACCAGCTGAGGCGCAAGCGGAGGCGCCAAATGTCATTTCGGGAACGGCAGCGGAGGCTCTGTTTGCTGAGAGCTGCGACGTAGGTTGGGGGTGTGGAGCACAGGTGAACCCTTCTTCAACGTCAACTACTTCAACTAGCAGCATGGCAGACAAAGTCAATTCGGCTAAGTTAAACCCAGTCTCTGATTCACGAGTGCAAACATTGAGTGTAGAGGAGCCCCACGCAGACAAGATAGTGCACAAGGCGCGGCCCCCCGCAGAACCGCCGCCGCCAAATGCTCCTTGCACTGCCGTCCCTGAAACTCACAATAAACCAAAAAAGGAAGCGAAGGTTGATGTAGAATCGCAACCTGGTGTTGGTGCTGACTCATCTGCAGCTCAAGAGTGTACGGACGATGAAGCAGTGCAACGGGCACGGGAGCTGGAATGGCTTGCCGCGTTCCGTGTTGGGGAATTGGAACACTTGACGGAAGTTCAACGAATGCAGTTGACAGATTTGCTTCGCAAAATGGCACGTAAGGGGATCTTCTCACATGATGGTAGGCCAGGAAAAGTGTCGTTGGTCCGCCACCATATTGATGTTGGAGATGCTAGGCCTGTGCGTTCCAGATTGCGAAAGTATAGTCTGAAAGAACTTGAAGTTTTATGGAAGGAAATTGACTTCTTGTTGAAGAAGGGCGTGATTGAGCCGTCAAATTCACCCTGGAACTCTCCTCTCATGATAATACCAAAGCCAGACGGTGGTATGAGAGTTGTGCAGGATTTGAGGGCGGTTAATCAAGCAGTGAAAGAGCGTGGTGGCGGTCAGGATGGGTTTCCGCTGCCGCGCATAGATGAGGTGCACTCAGTGTTGAATGGCTCTGAGTGGTTTAGCTCTATGGACGCGGTTGCTGGATTTTGGCATGTTGAATTGGACAGAGAATCCAGACCAATAACGGCTTTTCAAACCAAATGGGGGTGCTATCAATGGAAGGTGGGACCTATGGGGCTTATGAACATGCCATCTACTTTTCAGCGTCTAATGCAGCTTGCTATGGGGCATGATGCGCTGTGGGTGTACGCCCTGGTGTACATTGACGATATTCTGGTTTTTAGCAAAACCTTCAAAGAGCACATGAAGCACTTGGAGATAGTGTTGAGCCGACTGCTCTCAGTAGGCATAAAGCTGAAGCCGTCCAAGTGTCACTTCGCCATGCGGGAGGTCAAATTTCTGGGTCATGTCGTAGATGCCCAGGGCAAGCGCGTTGATCCATCAAAAGTAGAGGCAATTGAGAAGATACCTTTGCCCTCTGACCTTCATGATGTGCGTTCCTTTTTGTGTATGGCAGCGTACTACAGGCAGTATATCTCCCATTTTTCAACAATCACGGAGCCCCTGGTCAACCTTACTCGCAAAGGTGTACCGTTTGAGCTCTCGGATGATTGCATTGCTGCGTGGCAGGTGCTCAAGGAGGCCTTGAAGACATCCCCTGTTTTAGCACATCCCGATTTGAAAGGCATCCTCAATGGCTCAGTCAAGTTGGTTTTGCAGACTGATGCTTCTGACTATGGACTGGGAGCGGTGTTAACGCAGATATGCCCCACCAACGGAGAGCACCCGATAGGATACTATAGTCGTACTTTGAAAAGTGCTGAACGCAATTATGGTACTTATGATAGGGAAGCGCTAGCAGCAATGGAAGGAGTTCACTACTTCAGACAGTTTTTGCACAATGGTAACACGTTCATCCTACAAACTGACCACTCTGCATTAGCGCACTTGATGGGTGGCTCAGAACCGCGCACCAAGCGGCAGGAACGTTACATATCAGAACTGCAAGAATACAACATGGACATTGTGCACAGGCCTGGTAGAGAGAATGGTAATGCTGACGCCCTCTCGCGTATCAGGGATGGCACTTTCGTCACAGTGTCTGCAGGTGTGGCCTTTTCTAATGATGCAGCGACGACCTCGCAGCATGGGGGGATACAGCGGCCAGCACCTGTTCCGGGAAATTTTTCGTCTGTTGTTTTGCCTGCCGCTTGTGAATGTGACGATGCAGCTGGAGTGAAGATAGTGTCAATCAACATCACAGCAAGCAGGGTGGCTCAGCTGTTCCCAGAAGATGGCGACGAGAACATGGACCTTGAGGCTGAATTGGAGGATGGCCATGAAGACATCAACAACAAGGATACAGGTGGCAAAGTAGATGGTAATAGGCAACGACATCGCGCCGTGTTTGAAGCGGGCGACTTGGTATCTTCGCTGAGCAAGGATGCGGTATTGGGGAAAGTAGCGAAGTACTTGACTACTAGTCTAAGAGCAGGTGGTCCCCCACATGGCCTCTCACCTAGAGAAGTTGAGGATGCTCGCGCATTTGAGCGCGCTGGCTACTACATGCGCAATGGGAGAATGCATTTTGCTGCTGGTGGCAGGTCCCACAAGACAGGCACAGACTTGCTAGTGGTACCGAAGTCACTAAGAGAGCGCGTGTTTGAGGAATGTCATGATGGTGCGATTGGTGGAGGTCACAGTGGCTTTGCTCGCACATATGACAAAGTGAGGCGCAGGTACTTCTGGCCTGGCATGTATTCTGATGTTTTCAAGTGGGTGCTGACTTGCCTGGCATGCCAAAAGCGCAAGTCCAAGCGCGATATGCGTGTGCGTGTGCATGGATTTGGAGATGTAGATCTACAGCATGCGTTTCAATTGGTAGGCTTCGATATTGTGGGACCGCTGCCCAAGACTGCCAGGGGCAACACTTTCATTTTGGTCTTCACGGATTACCTGACTAGGTGGCCGGAGGCCTTTGCGATACCTGACAAATCAGCAGTCACTGTTGCGCGTGTCATAGTCAGTGAGATCATACCAAGGCACGGGTGCCCTCAAATGTTCCTCTGTGACAATGCTAAGGAGTTCAGGGGGTTGCTGATGAAAGAGCTAACTAGGTTAGTGGGCATTGAGCAGCGCTTCACATCCCCTTACCACCCTGCATGCAATGGTCTCACTGAGCGCACCAACGGCACGCTTGTCAACCTTCTGGCAATGATGGTAGAAGACAATCAGAAGAATTGGGACTCAGTCTTACCCATGGCTCTTTTCAACCACAGAGCTTGCACAAACACGACGTATGGCATGTCACCGTTTCGCATGTTATATGGGCGTGAGCCCCTGCTGCCGTTCGAGGCAATGTTGGGAGATCTTCGTGCACCTGAGCTGTCGCGCAGGTGGAAGTCAGCAGCTGAGCACCTGCACGTAATTCATGAGCTCATCAAGGAAGGACACAGGCTGGTACAGGTGTCACTACAAGAGCAGGAGGAGAGGCTACGGGCGGCGGCAGCGCAGGAGAAAGGGTTTGCTCGTCGCTTTGAACCTGGAGATCATGTTCTTGTACACTATCCGCCCGTTCGTAAGGGGCTGAGTAAGAAATTGAAAGCAGAACGCTGGTTGGGTCCATTTGTAGTAGAAAGGCGAATACCTGGGCTAGACACATATGTTTTGCGGGCGACGCATGCAGGGCAAGTCATGTTGAAGTACATCCACTGTAGTAGGCTGAAGCTGGCTACTGAGCGACAACTTGAAGTAGCGGTGCCGCCTCCACCAGATGTACACTTGCCTACGCGTGATCAACAGCATGTGCCCCGTGACCCGGCTGACAGGCCATCAGCGGCTGCAGCACCAGCACCACGTGAAAAATGCCCATATGCTAAAGGTGACATCATAAGAGTTTCATTGGCTGCATGGGTAGATGGCTCTGATGATAGTTGTGATGGCTATGTGGTACACATTGCTTCCAATGGCACGGTGGAATTCATATGCCCGATTGATGCAGCAGAGCCGGATGAGTTGACGGCTCAGCTGCCCTCATTTGCAAACCGCTATAAAGGTCATGCGACTAAAGGCGACAAGCATCTGGCACGTCTCATCTATACACTGCATCATTCGTCACCGTTCCTTGGCGAGCGCACTGGCAGTTTCTGGCAGCCCCTTGCAACAGCACCAGCGGTTCGGTTCTGCAATACCATAGTATATGTCAATTAGAAATATCCAAGTCTTGTTGTTTGGCAGCGTTCCCTACCCCGCGCCTTGCGTGCCGCATGTTTCAGGAGGAGTGTCATATGAGGTGAAGACGGAGTCTTGGCGCGCAGCGGCGGGCGTTCTACATGCGCATCTACCGGTGACGAGATATTCAACTCCGTCTTGGCGCGCAGCGGCGGGCGTTCTACAT
>JAFCMP010000215.1:0-59188 GCA_017506865.1 Tribonema minus
CAGCGGCGGGCGGCAGCGCTCACCTCCGGGTCCACGGGGCTCTTGCGCAGCGCGGCGCGGAAGATGGAGACGCGCGACGCGTGGTCCGGCAGCGGTATATAGATGAGCTGGTCGAGGCGCCCGGGGCGCGTGACGGCGCTGTCCATAATGTCCGGCCGGTTCGTCGCGCCGATGACAAAGACGGCCTTGCGCGCACCGACGCCGTCGACCTGGCGTGGGGGGGGGGGGGGGGGGGGGGTTCAGGGGAGAGGAAGGGGGGTGAGCGATGGTGTGGCGTGTGGGGGGGGGGCGCTTCTGAGGGGAAGAAAGGGGAGCGGGCGGGGGGGGGGGGGGGGGGGCAGGGGGTCAAGGGCACACCGTGCAGCGTCAAGCTGTCCGCAGTTGTGTCCAGTTGTGACAGTCATAGCGCGCCATCGCACGTGCGCCTGTGCGATCACATTCGGTAGAGGTGCACCGAAGTCCTGAAATTCGCAGAGACCCAGCGCGCCCCCTGTTGTGAATTAGGCATCTGCACAACGATGCACCTTAGCAGAAGCCAAACCCTAGTAAATGCAAACCCTAGCAGCGGCGCTCACCTCCGTGAGGATCTGGTTGATGACGCGGTCCGCGGCCTCGCTGCCGCCGGCGCCGCCGCTGCCGCGCGCCTTGGCGATGGAGTCCATCTCATCGAAGAACAGGATGCATGGTGCTGCGGCGCGCAAGAGACCGATGGCGCAGCGAAGCATGGTCAGCGCGCGCTGTCGTGTGGCAGGTGCAGATAGAGCCGTCTGTAGACAACATCATTGCCTTTGTGGCCTCGCCCTACAGGATCTGAACGCCACAGTGTCCGCGGCGTGGTGCTGCACGCGCTTAGGGTTAGGGTTAGGGTTAGCCCAAGTGGCGCACACGGCAAATGCAGCAGCTCTTGCTACATGGCGATGGAGCCCATCTCGCCGAAGAAGAGAATGCACGGCGCTGCGGCATTGCGCCTTTGTGGCTTGCCCTTGCCTTGACGCCAGCGCATCGCCGCGACGCGCAGACAGTGTGGCGTGGTGTCGCGCGCGCCCTTTCGAGCGTGACGCATATTCAGCAGCTCTTGCCACATGCCAATACTGTGGTATCCTCACCACAACACAGGGAATGAGAGCACTAGGTGTTGCCGCGGATTTGATGGCGCTGCTGTAACACCAGGGGCATGAAATGAGCGTAGCTGATGCACACCGTACGCATTACGCGCACAGAGCAGCGGCAGCAGCGGCGGCAGCAGCAGCAGCAGCAGCGGCAGCGGCGCCAGCTGCCACCGCGACCTGTGCGATGATGCCACGCTGTACGCATTGGGCACGCAGGGAGCAGCAGCAGCAGCAGCGGCAGCAGCAGCAGCGGCGGCAGCAGCAGAGCGGCGGCAGCATCGTAGGCTGCAGCAGCAGCAGCAGCAGCAGCAGCAGCAGCAGCGATGCGCGCACGCACCTGCCGCGCGCGCCTTGTCGAAGAGCTCGCGCACGTTGGCCTCGCTCTCTCCAAACCACATGCTCAGCAGCTCCGGGCCCTTGACGGAGATGAAGTTGGCGCCACACTCGTTGGCAATGGCCTGCGCGGCGGGGGCGGGGTATGTGGGTATGCGATAAGTAGTGGGTACATATGTGATGATTGAAGGGCATGCAGGCATGTGATCTCAACAGGCTCTGCAGAGCGCCGATAAACGCTACGAAAAGCGCTGGTCGTGCTTCGCTTGCGCATGATGGCGTGGGAGCTGACGTTGGCCATGGCTTGTGTGGCGGGGGCGGATGTTTTAGGTATACGATTAGTAGTAGGTACATACACTATATACTTCGAAGCATATATCTGTGATGAATGAGGCGGGAAGGGTATGCAGGCATGTGATCTCAACAGGCTCTGCAGAGCGCTGATATCGCAACGGAATGCGCTCTCCGTGTTTCGCTTGCGCATGATGGCGTATCAGCTGACGTTGGCAATGGCCCGCGCGGCAACGGGAGGGGTATGCAGGCATGTGATCTCAATTATTGTTAGCGTCGCCCTCGTCGGCAATGCCCTGCGCAGCGGCAAGCGGCGGCGGCGGTCCCGCGCAGGCATGGCAAACGGGGTATGCAGGTATGCGGTGCAAACAGCCTCGCTCTGTTTGATGTGGTTCCGATAGCCGCTCCTCGCTCCGCTTGCGCTTCGCGCAGGAACTGCAGGGAGTGCCTTTGGTAACTCTAAGAGTGAGTGTTGGCCCCGGCCAGGCTCGTGTTCCGCAACGCCATCGACGTGCGGCCCGGCGCATTCGCCGCAATCCCCGCGCCTTCGACAGCGACGCCGACGCGCTGTGCCGAGCCGGCTTGCAAGCGCTGGCTTAGGGTTAGGGTTAGGCAGGCGCCAGTCAGCGATGGCACGTGTGCATGCATGAGGCTGACTAGCGGCGGGGCGCAACACATTCCTGGCGCCCTCTCAGTGACGAGCGCTGACGCAGCGAAATCTGGCGGCGCCGCAGCGCAACACGGCGACGCTTTGACTGGAGGAAATCATGCACGCCGTCGCAGCAGCGCGCGCGCTCCCGAGGCGCCGACGGCGCGCGGCACCAACGGCCAGAGCGTGCCCTGCCGATGACGAGCGTTCACACGGCGGCACCGCATCGCACGACGAATGGCGCGCTTTGTTTTGAAACAGCATGCCCGCCCGCGCGGCACAGTTGGCCGCGCCACACGCGGGCGCGTGCGCGCTCGCGGTCAGGGGCACTGTCTCACCCTGGCTAGCAGGGCCTAGCGCGCGGCGCAGCAAGCTCCGGCAGCGCCGCAGTGCGCAGCAGCGGGCGGTGACTTGAGAAGCCACGCATGCTGTCGCTGCGAATCAGAATTACGGTTAGGGTTACAGCATCGCTCTCACCTTGGCAAGCAGGGTCTTGCCGCAGCCGGGCGGGCCGTAGAAGAGGGTGCCCTTGCTCGGCTGAAGGGGCGGGCGCAGGGGGGCGCGACAGCAGACGCAAGGCAGACAGGGGGTAAGTCGCGAGTCACGAAATCAATGAGTTCACAAGTCATGAGCCTTGGCGGGCGTGGGTCATGTGAAGCAAGAGCGCGAACGCTGCGCAGTTTCTGGCGTAATTCAAGACGGTAGTCTGTCCTTCGAACAACTTCTTGAACTTGTCGGCAGCTCAACTTCTTGAACTTGTCGGCAGCTCAACAACTTTCCATCTCATCCAGGGTCTCCCAATTATCTGGCGAACTGCAAGTCCGACGCTCCCTTGCACCTGCTCAACGAACCGGTGAAACGCTGTCAGCAGCGCAAAAGGACGCAGACCAACTGTTGGCGTGTGCGCTCCTGCCTTTTCTTCTCTTGTGCTGCACTACCGCAGTCCCTGCGGCTGCGCACTGGGCCACGCAACAATGGCATCCACGCAGTTAACGCCCCCCTGGGGGGCCCAAACCTCACCTCCATGCCGAACTTCTTGAACTTGTCAGCGTGCTCGACGGGGTACTGCACCGTCTCCTGCAGCTCGCGCTTCACATCCTCCAGGCCGCCAACGTCCTTCCAGGACACGTTGGGAACCTCCACTAGAGTCTCTCGCAGGGCGCTGAACATTGACGGTGACAGCGAAGATGGCGACAGGCAGAGTCAGTGTGAGCGGATGCGCGCGGGGTGACTGACACCTGACCCTGACCCTAACTTTAATGCCACGCTGACAGGATTGGGGTTAGCCTAACCCTAGCGAAGCAGCACAATCGCACTGTGGCTCTGCATGCACACGTCAGCACCCACAACGCGGTACCACGCATGATCACTTTAAAAATCACTTCCACAAGTGACGTATCAGTACTTCAGCATGTGACGAGCGTGCCAGCGCAAATGGAAGACCCCCCCCAACACCCGCATATAGCGTGCACGAACAGAGGCCGCAGCGAGTGTCCGACTCACTGCTGATGATGCCGATGTTCAAGTTCAACCCCCCCCCCCCCCACACACACCCACATCCACCCGCACACCCTACATCGTGGCTCACCTGGGGTTGCACGTCTGCAGCGAGTGGCGGAAGTGGTCGTTGCTGACCGCCTGCGCACAGCAAATGAGAAACAGAAGGGGGGGGTGCGGGTATGTGAGCGCGCCGCCGCAGCATTGACATCGCGCGCGCCGCAGCAGTGCGTGCGGTGGCCAACCAGAGCGCTGCTGCTGGCAGGACGGGCGCATGCAGCGCAGTGCTGATGCTGTCAGGACTGGCAGACGCACTGGCAGATGGTTGAGCGCGCCAGGGCGTCGCGGCGAGCATGGATCGCAGGTGGGTTTCATCGCACAGAGCGCACGGCAGCACGCGCACGAGATGGCATTCGACGACAGAGGTCGCACGCGCCCCGAAGACCTTTGCATGGCCCGGACACCGAAGTCTGCCGCTTCACGGCCACGGGCCCGACTACTGTAGGTAGGCGCCGCGGGCAATCTCTTGAGCACCGGCACTCGCTGCGCACAGGCGGCGTGCGGGAGTGATGCCGCGCAGGCACGCCGCGTCGCGCCGCAGCGCAGCACTCAGCGTGCGCAGCGCCGCCGCTGCCCACGCGAGGCGCCTCACCTGCGCGTGACGGCGGCGCGCACGCGGCGCAGCGCAGCGCAGCGCTCTCATGCGCTGAGCGCCCCCCCCCCCCCCCCCCCCCCCCCCCCCACACACCCGCCTCTCACCAGGTTGTCAAGGATCTCCACGGGGATCGTGTCGGCGTCGACGTCGATGACGTCCATCTTCTGGCGGATGCAGTACAGCGCCGCCTCCATGCACAGCTGCGCGAGGTCCGCGCCGACAAAGCCGTGCGTGTCGCGCGCCAGCTGCTCCAGGTCGACGTCTGCGTCGTGGCGGGGGCGAGAGCGGGGGCGGGGGGGGGGGGGGGGGTATATGATATGTGAGGGGGGGGGGGGTATGTTATGTGGGCCAGAGGTCAAGGAGCTGCTCCAGGTCAGCATCTGCCTATGGTGGGGTGAGGGCGGGGACTGAGGGGGGTGGGGGGGGGGGGGGGGGGGGGGGGGGGGAGGGTATGTGAGGCAAGGCCTGGTGGCCAAGGCGACCCGACAGCGGAGAGGGCATCGGGACAGCGGCAGCCACAGGGCAATACCCCTAACCCTAACCCTAACCCTAAGAACCGCTGTACACGAGCCTGACGAGCATCGGACCGCGACGTTGCGCCGCGGGGGAGCTTGCCGCGGGGAGCTCGGCGCGGTGACAAATGCGCAGCGCGCCTGCTGCTGTATGCGTACGCCTCGTATGGCAGCCTTTCATGCATTGGGATGTATCTGTATGCGTGCGGCCACCCTTCCTGAAGGCTGCGCGCCGCGCGCTCCGCCGCTCGACAGCACAGAGGCTCGTCGCACAAGCACTCGTGAGCTCGGAACCGCACCTTCTGCGAGCTTCATGGTGCGCGTCTTGATGCGCAGGATCTCGAGCCGCCCCTCCTCATCCGGCTGCATGATGGAGAGCTCACGGTCGAAGCGCCCGAACCGCCGCAGCGCGGGCTGCGCGGCGCGCGGGGGGAGGGGAAGGGGGGCGGCGGCGGCAGTGAGTCATCTCAACAAGTAAAAGGTAAGCAGCAGTGTCGTCATGCGATCGCGGCGGCAGCAGCGGCAGACTTCACCGCTGCCGCGCGCGTCTCCTGCGCACGCGCGCACGCAAGCCGGCCACTCACGTCGATGATGTTGGGCCGGTTGGTCGCGCCGATGACGACGACGCAGCTTGTGGGCTTGGTGCCGTCCATGAGCGTGAGCAAGCTGGCTTACGTGTGCACACAACTTCAAGTACAACTTCAACTTCTGCACGCGCGCGCACGCACGCCTCTCACTCACGTCGATGATGTTGGGCCGGTTGGTCGCGCCGATGACGACGACGTGGCTCGTGGGCTTGATGCCGTCCATGAGCGTGAGCAGCTGGCTCACGACGCGCTTCTCCAGCTCGCCACCGGCCTTGTCGCGCCGCGCCGCGATGGAGTCGATCTCGTCGATGAAGATGATCGCGGGGGCGTTCGCCTCCGCTTCCTCAAAGGCCTGGCGCCGAAGGGGAGAAGGGGGGGGGGGGGGGGGGGGGGTGCGATGGGGGGGTCAAGCGTGCAATTTTCAAAGGCGCTGGAGGGGGGGAGGGGGCAAGCGCGTTGGCGGTGGCGGGGTCAAGTGTTCAGGAGTGCGATGCTGGGGGGTGAATCACAGGGTGCGCGGTGCGCGAAGCCTACTTGAGGTTCAGACTTCCAAGTACATAAGCGAGGTGGTGCAAGATGATCGCGGGGGCGTTCGCCTCCGCTTCCTCAAAGGCCTGGCGCAATGAGGAAGGGGGTGAGGGGGGGCAGCAGTAGCTGCGTCAGGCGCATGTTGACCAAGGGCCGATCAAAAGAGAGCGCTGGACAGCTTCATACATGTGACTGGCGGTGCACGATGGGTCGCGGGCGCGTCTGCCTTCTGAAAGGGCTAATGGGGACAAACTCGGTGTGCTGACCACCAAACATGAACCTCGAAGTATGAGTGGTGGGACAAAAGCCGAGATGGCGGTGACTTTGCTCATGCGCGCCTCGCAGCCAACCGCCTTGTGCCAGCAGCGATCGACATGACAGTCAGAGCCGCCAACTCAGTCACAAGCACAGGTACTGAACGCTGCGGAGCACCACGTCCGAACCTCAACGCACGACACTCCCCACCTTGCGCAGGGTCGTCTCGCTCTCGCCGCTGGCCTTGAACATGGACCCTAGGCCGTCAACGTTTCAGCAGCGCGCAACCTCGTCTCCGCTGTACACACTTCAAGTACCGTTCCCTACGTCCAGGCACGGCGACGCTCCTCACCTTGCGCAGGTTCGTCTCGCTCTCGCCGCTGAGCTTGGACATGATCTCCGGGCCGTTGATGGTGAAGCAGTACGCGCCCGTCTCCGCCGCGACGGCGCGCGCGATCATGGTCTTGCCGCAGCCCGGCGGCCCGTACATGAGGACGCCGCGCGGCGGCGGTATGCCCACCGAGTTGAAGAGCTGAGGCGCGGCGGCGGCGGCGGCAGCGGCAGCAGCGGCGGCGGCAGCGGCGCCAGCAGCGGCGGCGGTGGCAGCGGCGAGCGCGGGTCAGACACTGCTATCGGAAGCAAGCGTTTGGGCGTGAAAAAGGCGCTGAGCGTGTGAGAGGGGTTGGTAGGGAGCGACCGCGCTGCGGCGGTATGCCCGCCACGTTGAGGAGCTGCGCGGAGGCAGCGAGGGAAGATAGATGCGCGCGCCCAAGTGAGGCGCTGCGGATTGACCGCAGAGCTGAAGTGCTAAAGCGCTGAGCAGCAGCAGTGGCATAGCAGGAATCGCGTGCGCGGCGATCGCGCGGGAGACGCCGAGGGAGGCTCGCCTGCTGCCATCGGAACACAGCATGTCCAGCGGTTGATGCACTTGGTGGTAGGCAGCGGGGGCCTTAGTCGCGCGCAAGCACGGCAATTGCGGATGACATCGCTATGAGCATGCCTTCTGTTGGGTAACCGTACAGGCTGCGCGGTTGACGCACACGGCGTCCGACGCTATCCCTGAACCCAGCCCTAAACCTAGCCCTAACCCTACCCCGCAGCCAGATCGCAGCGTTGCATGGCTGCAGCGCTGCATTACTCATGACAACGCGCAGCTCCGTCCCTGTGGTGCGCGGGCCAGCACGGCAGCGCCGCCGGCAGGGCTCCTCCGCATGGCGACCGCACCGCTTGCCCTAGACTCAGGGTTACTGCGCTGCAGCGCTCAGCGCGACTCTCACCTGCGGGTGGCGCAGCGGCAGCTCGATGAGCTCGCGGATCTGGCCCAGCTGCTTCCTGCAGGACGGGGGGGGAGGTGCACGCGGGGGCCGCTCGTGTCAGCGTTGCGCAAAGGCGGTCAGAATTAGGGTCATACTTAACGCTGCGTTCCACGGTGCTCAGGCTCCCTGCATGCAGATCACGGCGCTGCCATTTGTCCGCGCTGCGCAGCACTGGTCGGACTATCCGTCGTGTGACACGAGGCCTGCACGGCAAGCTTTCACGGCGCAATGGCGCGGCCGGCGCGCTTAAGCGCACGCGGCGTGGCACGGCAGGTGTTGTTGCGGTCGAGTGCAGCTGGTGAACCAACCCCCCTATCTATTTCAATAGCAGTAGCAGCGGCAGAAGCAAAGCAGAATTGGTGGGCGGACAGCGGGGCGCTGCAGGCCGACCGACGACCGCAGGGTTCAATGCCCGACCAACTCACGTGTTTGACGTGATGACAGAAGAGGTATGCATGCATGTCCAGTAATACATATATATACATAGACTGTATGGACATTGCAGGGCATGCGAATGGTCCACAGGCACACCTGCAGCCGCCGATGTCATCGTAGCCGACCTCGTCGAGGCTCTCGTCATCGTCGCGCTTCAGCGGGTCGCCGTCCACGAGAATCTCCGTGTCGGCGTTGACGTAGCAGTACTCTGCGTCGTCCTCGCCCTCCGTCGCGATGGACATGACCTGAATTCACGCATGTGAACATACAATGATTCATCATGACCTTCATGAGTGAAAGGTGATCCAGTGATGTGAATTCATGAGCAGTACTCCGCGTCGTCCTCGCTTTCCGTCGCGATGGACATGACCTGCATTCATGCGTGTGAACATACAATCATCAGCATGAAGTTCATGGTGAATAGTAATCCGGGAACGGGAATTCGTGTTAACATGCGTTCCCATGTCCATGACCATGCATCAGCATCTCAGGTGTGATGACTTCACGAGTGTGAATTCATCACGAGTGTGAACTCATCACGAGTGTGAACTCATCACGCAGAGCACCAGAGCCCCTCATGGTCGCACGGACGCGGGTTCGAAACAGAATGAGGAAAAACGCGGTGGCACCATGAAAAGGAACATGGCACCGCTAGCAATGCCCAGAGTCTTATGCCGCGCGCGCCGCACCGCAGCTAATGCCGCGACGCTACGCGACAGCAGCGCGAGTGCAACTGGCGAGCGCTACGCACCTTGAATTCCACCCTTCGCGCAGGCCCTGAGGCGTCGGTATTCTGTTAGCATCAGAAGAATTTGATACCAGACATATGGCGGCCATCAGCAGCAATGGCAGGGGTCGACGCAGCAGATGGCACAGACGCCAGCATTGGTCAAGGGTACCACTGGTGTTCTGACGTGGCCCTTGCGTTGCACGAGCTAGCCATTTCATGCAAGCTGAGTCTGCCCTTGCATTCCGTAAACTGCAATCGTGCGCGAAGCGCACGCTGGGAGTTCTTTGTGCTTGAGACAACAGCTCCACTTGAAACCTAGAGCATGGTTGAAGTTTGTTCGTGCGTACCTTGAACTCCACTGTCCGCATCGCCCCCTTTGTGACGATCGTGTTGCCCTTGCGCAGCTGCATCAGCAAAGAGCACGAAAATGACAAAGGTCACACAAGCAAGGGGGCGGCTGCTGCATCAACGCATGCGGACAAGCGCTGAATAATGATTACTGTTGCAGTGCACATATTAAGTCATACGGTTGAGCCTCGCAGCGAATGGAGCGCGACACGTGCTGACAAGCACTCAATACTTCGAAGTACAAGATTACTGTTGCAGTGCACACTGCAACTCATACTGTTGCGCCTCGCAGCGGATGGAGATTTGCACGGCGGCCACAACAATGACGGCCTGCGAGATGGAGTGGCGGAGCACATGGCCAACAGCCATTGTTGAAGTTGACAGCTGTAAGCTGCAACAACGGCCATATACCACTGATGCGTGCATCATACGCAAGCTGAGCGCCCTGCGTCGGTTGCATGCCTGGGCCAACCCTCACCGTAACCCTGAACCTGACGCGTACTTCGCCGTTGGGCATCCATTACTAAGTACACAGAAATGAATCAAAGAGCTCTAGGTGACAAGGTGTAATTAGCCGTCAAATTGAATGCCTTCCACCAATGACCGTGGTCGCCGCCGCTGCAGCAATTGGCCACGAGTCAATCAGTGCCGCCATACACGATCCATTGCTTCGACTGCACGGCATGGTGTTCTGCGCCCGGGCTGCTGAGCGCTGAGGGATCAAGTGCTTAGGGTTAGGGTTAGGGTTAGGGCTGCTGTGCGCTGAAGGATCAAGTGCGTACTTTCCTGTTCATGGCGCGGTTCGCAGCGCGCGCACGGCGCAGTCCACGTCCGCAGCATACACATCGCCGCAGCGCCGCGATTTACGACGGCGAGACCCCAGCAAGCAACGTACTCCAAGTAATGTACTTCAATCAGATGGGCCACGCGCACGGTGCACTCCGCGCCCGCAGCATAACATCGCCGAAGCGCCGCAATTTACGACGGCGGCGCCCGAGCAAGCAACGTCCTGCAAATACTTTACTTCTCAGCTAGTGACTTCAAATGCTTGTGCCTCACGCAGCCCCTACGAAGCCGAGGCTTCAGCCTCGCAGTCAACGCAGACACCTCCCTTTGCCAATGCGCTACTGCGGCCTTTCCAGCATTGCAGCGTACGCGGCCGGCAGCTGCCGTCAGCAGGCGTGGTGCGGAGCTCACCGGCTTGAACTCCCCGCATGCAACCCTACAAACCCTCGCAGCCGGCGCAGATACCTCTCCTTTCCGATGCGCTACTGCAGAAGTGCAACGGCCCATCCAGCGGTGCAGCGTACGCGGCCTGCAGCCACTGTCAGCATCTCACCGGCTTGAGCTCCCCGTCAAAGAACGGCTCCACAAACGTCTCAAAGAGCAAGAGTACAACGACAGTACAGCGGTCCATCAAGACTACAACGGTCCTTCGTGTGCGGAGCTTACCGGCTTGAACTCCCCGTCAAAGAACGGCTCCACAAACGTCTCAAAGAGGTCCCCCGATATCCCCTCCACGTCCTCCGCGTACGGCAGCAGCTGCGGGTTAGGGTAAGGATCAGAATCAGGGTTAGGGTTAGGTTAGGCGCAGAGCAGTTCGCAACAGGGCGACAGCTAACCCCAACCCTAGGTAACGCCGTGATATACAGAGTCGTGAAGTGTCTGTCGACAGCACAGACAAGGGTGTCGACATCGGCTGACAGGTTCCCCTCGCAGCGATTTACTGTGGAGCATAGGCTAGCCTGCAAAAGGTGCATGGCTAGTCCACAACAATGACTCGCTAACGTCGGCATTACCAAGACCTTGGTTGGTGATAATGATGCCCGCACAAGCAGCTCTGGACACGCTCACACATACCTACTGAGCACTTGAAGATTCAATTTGAAGTGTTGAGTGCTGCTTGACAGCCTGAAAGAGCCTTTGAACCCAAAAACACCCTCAGCACGAGCAGCTGCATGGCAGCAATGCAGTTGTGCATTGTATGCTTTGCATAACTCATTCATTCGTTTGCAACTTCATCAACTTTACCCCAAAGTCAACAATGAACTTCAATATTGCACTCTAACTTATACTTTTGATAGCTGCCCTGTATGCATGCCCCGCAGGCTGCAAATCAGACGCTGTGTACGGCGTGCGTACAACACAGCGCACTCCGCCCCTTCTTCCTCTGCGCTACTGCACCTCACCCCCTCTTCCGCTGTGACTCAACCGCCTTATCCTTTGCACTACAGCGCACTCGAACCGTGCTCCCTGTGTGCTACGGCGCATTCCGCCTTCATGTCCTCTGCGCAATAGCGCGAGCTCGCCTGCACGACAGACGCGTACTACACGCAAGCTCACAAGCAGCAGCCCCGTTTTCAACCACAGTGCCCTCTAGCCCCTTTTCCTGCGTGCTACACCCCCCTTTCCTCCTTGTCCAGAGCGCACTCCCCCCCCTTCTCCCCTGTGCCGCGCCGCGCTCCGCCCCCCGCGCCCACCCTGCCATGCCGACCGTGAGTGCTGAACAATGCTGCTCAATTCTGAGGTGTGATACCAGCGCTTCATCAACGACACGTCCCCGGATCGACAGCGCGCGCGCTGACCTGCACCACGGACGCGTACTTCATGTCCGGCGCCTCCAGCACAAGCCCATTTTCCACCATGCTACAGCTTGGTGCGACAATGTTCTCGCCCCCTTTCGCCCCCTGTGCTGCAGCACAGCGGGCGCTCTCACCTGCACGACGGACGCGTACTTCATGTCCGGAGCCTCCAGCACGAGCGCGACGTCGCCGAGGTCAGTGCTGAGCACTGCTGCTCGATTCTGAGGTGTTGTACTACTACCTCATCAACGACACATCCCCCGCGCGACAGCGCGCACTCACCTGCACGACAGACGCGTACTTCATGTCCAGCGCCTCCAGCACAAGCCCCATTTTCCACCAGTCTACAGCGCCCTCTAGTCCTACAGCTCACTCCATCCCCATTTCCTGTGTGCTACAGCTGTGCTGCACCGCACTGCACCCCCAATATGCTCTGCGCTGAAACGTGCTCACCTGCACGACGGACGCGTACTTCATGTCCGGCGCCTCCCGCACAAGCGCAACGTCGCCGAGGCCAGTGCTGAGCAACGCTGCTCGAGTCTGAGGTGTAATACTATACCTCATCAACGAAACAACCCCCGAGCGAAAGCGCGCGTGCTCACCTGCACCACGGACGCGTACTTCATGTCCGGTGCCTCCAGCACGAGCGCGACGTCGCCGAGGCGCAGCCGCACGTTGTTGCGCGCCACCTTGCTCATCCGCACCTTGTTGTCCTCCAAGGTCTGCGCACGTGCGCACGCAAACGCACGCACACAACAGAGCGCGCTCCGCAGCATGAGAAAGAGAGCAGCGGCGCTCAGCAAGCGCACGCGACCACGCATGCGCGCCCCGAGCCCTCACTCGCGAGTGCACATCATGATCACACACACGCGCGCATGTGGCGGTCTCATGGCATGAGTTGACAACTCTCAAGCGGCGCTCAGCAAGAGCAGCAGTGCTCAGCAATCATGCAACGACGCATGCGGCGCCCCGCGCAGCGCACGCGTCCCCCGACCGCGACGCTGAGTCTGAGAGGAACCGTTGTTTCAGGCAATTGGTTTATGGGGTTGGCTGACCAGCCAGTGCAGCGCAGGCGTCCCGCGACTAGACGCGCGAGGGGGCTGAGCAGCACGGGCGGCCGGCGCGGCCACGGCGCGCCGCGTGGCAGCGCTCCACACGCTGCGCGACAGTGCTCCTCGCCGGTTGAGCGCTGCTGCGCACGCAATAACCCAGCTGTGACCAGCTACACAGACCGGCTACACAAGCTGCTGTTGAACGCTGACAAATGCCACAGACAGCAAACTGGTTGAGCAGCTGCGCCGGCATGGCCCCCTGCGCACTGGCTACGGGTTGCTGCTGAAAGCTGACGAACGGCACAGCAGACTAGTTGAGCTGCTGCGCACTTAGTACCAGCCATGACCCGCTGCGCAGCGGCCAACGCTGGCTATTGAATGCTGGCGCGCGGCGCAGCAAACTGCCCAAAGCCTGCTCTGTCAACGGCTGCCGCGCATCAGACAGGGACTGTAAACCATGGATGGTGCGTAGAGCGCCTCGTCGATGGATGTGACCGCGAGCGGCGTCAGATGTTCACGTTGCGAAGTACTACTGAACTGGCTTCAAGATCTGCTGGCGACGTCATGGCTGCGCTGGCGTTGCGCGCCTGAAGCAACACATGGTAGGTATGTATGGCGCGCGAACTCACTCGACTATCTTGCCATGGATCAATGCTCAGTTTGCCTCAGTGCTCTGGCAGCATTGCTACAAGAGATCACAGAAATACAAAGAACACGTTACAATATCAGCGATTTGCTGCGTCAGATCAGAGAATATATTTATATAAGCAGAGAAACTACCCATTATCCGCTGCAGAGCCGACGTAGTGAGCGCCATGTGCAAGAGGTGACTGACAAACTGTCACTCCTGCTCTAGCAGCAGCGTCACTGTGTGCTGGTCAATGACAGAGATCAGGACCACACAACCATCAGCAGGCCCTCTGACATATTAGTCACACGCTGGCATGCCCAGAAAATACAGTTAGATTTGCTACAGATTCTTTCGGTGCTTGTAACTTCATCAGATGCTTGTAACTTCAACATCAAACATGTCGCCAAGGCTCCTGGTGCAGGTGTATTCTGCAGCGCGTGGACAGCAGCGAAACATTTGGCTGCTGCTGCTGGTGCCACTCCTGTCGCCGCTACCATTTCAGTAGAGGACCCACCTCGGCCGCCATGGCGATGCACACCGTGTCCTTGCGCTTCTTGCCGCGCAGCTGATGAATTGAAGTGTTTGGGGTGTCATGAAGTCAACACGTCGTGAAGTGTGTGACATTGTCAACGTTACATGCTAAATTATGTGTTCATTGCCACATTGCATGCTGCTGTTGCTGCCGTTGTCATTTCTGCATACCACCCACCTCATCCGCCATGGCGATGCACACCGTGTCCTTGCGCTTCTTGCCGC
Organism: Tribonema minus; assembly: GCA_017506865.1. Classification (NCBI taxonomy): domain Eukaryota; class Xanthophyceae; order Tribonematales; family Tribonemataceae; genus Tribonema; species Tribonema minus. Next base: position 14,267 of record JAFCMP010000215.1, read on the forward strand.
GCAGCAGCTGACGAGTTGAAGTTTTCCAGGTGTCGTAATAACTCAACATTTCATGGACTTTGTGACATTAGTTGCTCATTCAATGTCACTGAAATACGTATCCGTTGCCGCGTTGAATGCTGCTGCCGCCGCCGCCGCAGCCCCCACCTCATCCGCCATGGCGATGCACACCGTGTCCTTGCGCTTCTTGCCGCGCAGCACGCAGCTAATAAATTGAAGTTTGCGTGGTAGTATGATATTGCTATGCATTTCCTGGACTTTGCGACATTGAATGCAGCTGCCGCCGCCGCCGCAGCACCCACCTCATCCGCCATGGCGATGCACACCGTGTCCTTGCGCTTCTTGCCGCGCAGCAGCACCGCGTCGCCGTTGAACAGCCCCAGCTCGTCCATCTTGGCCTGCGAGAGGCCCACCACGCTGGGGTCCGAGTCAGCGCTCAGCGGCTCCTCCACCATGAGCGCGTTCGGCCGGCTCGCCTGCGCGCGCTCGATGCGCCGCATCAGGTCCGCCTCCTGCGGAGCGTCGCAGCAGCGCCGGTTTGGCTGACGACTTTAGCTTTACAGGCGCCGACGGCAGGCGCCGACAGCGTTATCGTGGTCACATAGTGATTGATGAACTTGACTTTACGGGCGCCGACAGCAACTTTTGGGGTCCGAGTCAGCGCTCAGCGGCTCCTCCACCATGAGCGCGTTCGGCCGGCTCGCCTGCGCGCGCTCGATGCGCCGCATCAGGTCCGCCTCCTGCGGAGTCACGGCGCCACAGCAGCGCCGGTTGCAGTTTGATTGAACTTCAACTTCAGCACCACCTGCGCTTAGTGGTCACGGTGTGATTTGCGACTTGAACTTCATGGGCGCCGACAGCACCTGGTGTGCGCCGCAGCAGGTCCGCCTCCTGCGGAGTCACGGCGCCACAGCAGCGTCGGTTTGACCGATAAAATTTGACGCTATCATGGTCAAGGCTTGATCAGTGACTTCAACCTTCCAGGTTCCAACGCCGCTATCGTGGTCACGGTTCGATCAGTGACAATTAACTTTGCAGTAGTTTTTACCGGCCAAACACCTGCCTCAACAAATATGAACAATGTCCCAAGCTCAGTGCATGCAGGATTGTGCCAGCACACCAATTTTGTAAATGGAAAGCATGTGCTGCAGCTTAATTGATAGAGCCGCCAGCATGCCAAAACTGCAAATGATAGCATCTGCTTGCAAATTAATTGATGAAGTCTGACGTGACCAAAGCATGCGACATGGCTTGAGGAGTAAGCAACATTCGGCAATGCTGTGCTGACACAATACTTGACTAATTATATAGCATGAGTCTCTTGCTCGTCGACAATCAAGCAGGCGGGCATGGAGCAGGGCATTTTACTGTTTTGATGCAGGCGCATTCAGATTCTCATTCATTCAAGCAGGAAAGTTCAACAGCACGCACCTCATCTTCACCCTCAACAGGTGCAACTATCTTCTTCTTCTTCTTCGTGGCTGACTTCTTGGACTTCTTTTCTTTGCCCTCCGCTGTGGCAGGGCAACCGCCAGCAGTCGGGGATTGACACGTGTCATGTGGAATTTCACACACGCACCCAAGTTGATAACGGCATGCACAGCCGTGTTGAGCTGGCTTCGACGTGAGATTGGCAGCATTGCAAGCTGGAGGCGGCGCACACCAATGGAGCTCGTTCAGAGCGCACTTACCCGCTACTTCACCCCCGCGCATCCGTACTACACGCTCCAGTGCCGAGGAGCGCATGAGCGGCCGTGCGCTGCCGCTCGAGGCGGGTGACGTCCCTGCCTCGTGCACCGTCCCAAGTCGTTGCCCGGCTGTCCGTAAATGTCCAAAGCATCCCGCTCTGCCTCCTGTAATGACCCGCATGTCGGCCTGTGCCAGGGCAAGCACCAGAGCAGCTGAAGCTGCAACTTGTTGAGTCTTCATCGTATCTGTTGCGCCGCTGCTGGTGCTGCTGCTTCTCCAGTTTTATGGCAGCTCGCCAGGTGCTGATGAGTCTGCTTCGTGAAGGAGCGTGGCGCAGGCAGAGTGCTACACTGTCTGCGGCTCCGATCGAACTCATACAAAAGGCACGAACGCTAAATAGGTCACTTGTAGCTGCTAGAAGGTACAAAATGCCTATTAGCGTCGTGCTTTAGACCCACAGACACAATATGCATAGAAGCGCCATGGGCAAGAAACAGGGGCTTGCGGCTGCTGGCCAACACAGTGGTAAAGCAGAAAGAGGCGGCGAACGGGCATCGACAGCGCCACCAGCGCGAGCAGCGCCAACAGCTGCTTCTAGTGCCAGCAGCGAGCCTACAACAGGTCGAAAATCAGCAGGCAAAAAGCGGCAGCGGCCAGCGGAGCTGGAGACAGCCAGCGAACCTGCTGCTGCTGCTGCGGCGGCGGCGGCAGACACCTCAGCCCTGGACGATATATTTGGCGACGTGAAGAAGGTCAAGCTGGCGAAGGCGCAAAGGGAGGAGCAGGAGGCGATAGCCAGGCGTGAGGCGAAGGCAGCGCGCAAGAGGAGGGAGGTCAATCCCTTTTCTGAGGACGGTGGCAAGCTGGGGGGTGGCGAGGAGCACGATGCGCCTGATAAATGGGGCTGGGCAGATAATGTGAAACCGGTGAGGGTTGACTCAGAGGGACTGCCCATATATACTTGGGACTCTCTTAGGATTGGGCAGGGAGGCGGGACAGACCTGTGCCCATTTGACTGCGACTGCTGCTTTTGAGGAAGTAGCTGGCATCAGCAGATCCGTCCCATGTTTGTGTTCAGTTGTGTGCAGTGTCCATGTCCGAAGACTTGTGGGCTGTTCTGCTCCTGTCGAGCGACCACCCCCCACTGCAATAGGACCCACCAGTAATGCACAATCACGTTGCTCGCCCCCTTTCTTCCGTATGTTGCTGTTTTGTATCTCACTTGTAGCATCCATGTCATGTAAAGGGGCGATATAGCAGTGGGCGTCATGCTTGCACATCTAGCAGTGAGGACTTGTACAACGGCTACAAATCTGCCGTGTAGTCAGTCTGCGTGCAGTGCCCAACATCATGTGCAGGCAGAACTCGTTTTTCTAGTCATCAGGGCCTGCCATCAAGTGCCTCAGTTGCTTTATGTTGGGCTCTGTCACAACTGTCAAGAAGGCCGAAACCATGTGTGCATGGCAACAGTATTCGCTGTCTGCTGGTCCACGTCTTGGAGGTCATTGACAAGGTAAGATACATGATATTTTTCATTGTGCAAGAGATGACTCAGATGGCTCAAGCATCAAAGTGGAGGCCATTTGACAGAGACCATTGTCGTGGTCTTGCGCAATACACACGAGAGCGCTTGTGCGGTCAGCCACCTTTTCTTACAACTGCCTCACAAGCGCGAGTGCGTTCTCGCTGCTTTTTGGTAAAATTGATGGGGCCTTTCACGCGAGAACCACACTCGGGCAGGCACCACTGAAAGACCTTACTAGACAACTGCCTTGATTGACTGCAGTACGCTCTCGCAGCATCCCAAACATCCATCGATTGGTGTAAGTGTTGCGGGACGCGCAGCTCGCAGCATCCGCCATATGTAGTCAACCAGCAAGAACAAATGAGTTCAGCATTTGCTGCCATGCCCTACTGCTAGTGTTTGATTAGGAGTCCAAACTTCCAGTGGTACACATGTGATAGCAAAATCTTTTAAAAGACCCTAAATTTGGCACAGGGCGACCAGCTGCACTCAGCTTACGTCGGCAATCAATGAGCTCCACTGATGCCCCAAAATGATGGCTTCCAACAGGTTTAAACAGTTGAAGTTTAACTTCAAGCGTCACTTGAAGTATGTGGCTCGACTGCGAGGCACACACACAGCCGTAGCCATGGCGAAGAAAGGTAGCGGCGGAGGCAAGGGCCTCAAGAAGTTCAAGCCCAGCAAGTTTGCCAAGGCTGGTGGTACTGGCCTACGCAAAGGGTCCAAAAAGCAACACGCCGCGGCTGCCATTCACAAGGCTGGCAGCAAGCGGAAGGCTAACGCTTCCGCCAAGCGGCCCGTAGCAGCAGACGCCGCCACCAGCGCCGCATATGAAGCGCTGGACGCTCGTACGGCAGCCGCCACTTCAAAGAAACGAGCGAAGCCTTCCTCTCCTGCGGCTGGCATGATGGAGTTGGCTCCGCCCACTCTGTCTGTGGAGGCAGCACCCCAGCCCGCAGCAACCAATGCGATTGCTGAGGTGGACAGCGTGGTGGCCAGCCTGGCGAGTGCGCCTCGCATGGCTCAGTGGCGAGGCCCCGGCGAGGGAGGCCCGGAGAAGCCGAAGAAGCGCAAGAAGGCGAGGGCGCCGCAGCCGCCGCCGAAGGGCAACGCTTTCGCGGCCCTGCGGGAGGACAGCAGCGCAGACGAGGGACAGGGGGCGCCGGCAGCAGCGGCATCGCTGCAGTTCGCGCCGCCGTCGCTGGTGCTGGCGACGCTGCCGGTTCAGCAGGCGGCGGCCCCGCCGACTCAGCAGCAGGCGCAGCAGCAGCAGGTGTTGCAGGCGCCGCCAGCGCAGCAGCAGCAGCAGCAGGCGGCCGATGGCAGTCTGTCGGACGACGATGACCTATAGGCGCGGTGCGTTGGTTCTCACTGGTGGTGAGAGACGCCACCTGCTGCACTGGCTCCGGTGGGGCTGGTGATTGCCTGGCGGCTGGCTTGCTAGCGCCGCCGAGGGCTGCGGCTCTGTGTGCCCACAGTACATTCTCTGGTGCCATATGGCATGGCACCAGGAGTTCGCTCCACAGGTGCAGCTGCTGCCCTTGAGCACAGCACAATGCGTACCAGCGAGAGCGATGGCGATGTCACTGCAGCTACGCGCAGCATGCGTCGCCGCGTCGTCATTAAGCGGGCGGGCACTATTGCGCGCTGATGGCGGGATGCGCGTGGGCAAGCGAGTCCATGTCTCAGAGAGTATCAAAGGTCGCATCTTTCATGCGCAATTGACGGCGATCAATGCCTGCGCGCTTAACGGCCTCCGGCACCTGGTACATATGGGGATGCAGCGCCGCTGCGAGCTCGCGGGTTCGGGCCACGCTGATCAATTTTGTTGGACGGAAAGCGTGCCATTCTCACTGATGGCGGGCAGTGTCTTGTGGCTTCACCACATGACTGGATCGCAACCCTGCAGTTCACGAGTGCATTGCCGTTGCGCGACTGAACGTGAATACAATGGTGCGCACAGTTTTGTCCCAGTCACGGTGTGAGACTGACTTTGATGACTTTTGATCCCAGCGCTGCTGTTCACGAGATGTACAGTGAGGCACGCCGCGAGCAAAGTGTTTGTCTGCGGATGTCTGTTGCTTCGCAGCACCTGGAATGCTCATCACGTCCTTGCAATGGAAAGAAATGGCATGCACCAATGATTCCCACGCATGCCTGCATGGAAGCGCCCATTGCGGCACTAGAAGTGATGCAGCAGCGCATCAGTCAACGTTGATCTTCATCAGCTCCGTTCGGAATAGGTGCATCACATGTGTTGGGGACCAACGATCACTGCTGGCCATGACTGCCGCCACCGTCGCCGCGCTTCCCGGCCGGCGGGAGAGGGCGGCAGCACCCGCACACCAACGGTTGTTAACAGTGCTGCGTCCAGGGTCACTTGAGAGGGTACCTACGGACAGCCGGCGCCAGTGATGAGTCACTGATGACACAGCGCAGCTCAACTCATGTTGGCAAACCCAAGCGGGCAAGGATGTAGGTGCCACTGGGCACTGCTCAGCAACACCAGCAGGCGCGGCGCCGGAAAGGTGGCGGCAGCGCAAATTGGTGCTGGTGATGCAGGGATGCATTGCCGCCATCTGATTGCTGACGCCCATAAGCTGCAGCAGAGAAGCAGCAATGACATGCCACGATGGTGGCTTGTAGGCAGAGTACGCAGGATGTGGACTTGTGGTGACGCATGCTGTGTGGCAGGCAGAAGTTGACACACGTGCCGTTACGCACCATCTTTAGGTCAACAGGTTGTACAATAACCATGAGCATCGAGGCAGCTGGTGCCTGTGGGGGCTTCGTGGTGTGCTGTGCAGCCTGTGCGCAAGATCGTTGCACCCCACGCAGGCAGGCTGGCACCAGGTGTGTGACACTTTCTGTTATCACCAGGGTAGCATTGATGTCCAAGTGCAAAGAGCGCTGCGTAATTGATTTAGCATTCCTCCTGCTAATGGTGGCGGCAGTTCAGTAGCAAGGCATATTACTGCATCTCGTGCTAAACAACTCGTATTGGCCACTGCCATCCTCAGCACGGTTTTTAATTGTTCATTGGCCAGCTCTTTGCTTTTATGCGACTCACCAACTTGAACAATTTTTCCGCCAACCAAACTTGAAGTTCGTGATTGAAGTTGCTTTTGGCTGTAAAAAAGCAGAGACAAGGGGGTGTGAAGCTGCTGTAAGCTGAGTCAGGGAAATCGCGCAAATTGAGGCTGCAGGAGCTGCGAGTTCGGATATCCTGATGTCACGAGTGGCAGGCACGCACACGCACACCTCCGAGTCCTGATGGCGCGACAGCTCGACCGGGTGGTTGTACACTTGGATCTGGACTGCTTTTACGCTCAGGTGCACCAGGTCGAGCTGGCGATCAGCAGAGACGAGCCGCTCTGCGTGCAGCAGTGGGAGGGGTTGATTGCGATCTCGTATGCTGCTCGCAAGTTCGGCATTAAACGTGGCGACAGGTACGCTGTTGGGTTTCAGGGAGCTCATGATTGTCGTGCCAGGATACAGCATTCAGAGCACTCTTGCAATCAAAAGACAATCTACAAGCAAGTAGGCATGAATTCTTCTCCTCCCACTCACGGCAGCGTGCTGTTCCTACGCGGATGCTGCAGGTGCGTGTGTTCAGAACTTTGGAGGGCGGAGCATGTTCGTACCCCACACGAGAGACAGCCGGCCATGTGCGCAGACGACACGTGCGGTCGGAACAGGCAAAACACACGCTCCATGCTGCCATCTGCGCACAACAGCCGGCGGCAGCTCGCGTCCAACGTCCTGCATTGCGCTGCACGCGCGCGGTCGCGACTCCTGAGTCACTCATATGTCGCGATCTTAATCTCAACCGTCGCGCAGAGTCGAGGCGGCGCTCGCCAAGTGCCCGCACCTGCGGCTCGTGCACGTGGACACGATAGGCTGTAGCGGCAGCGGCGGCGGCGGCAGCAGCGCGGCGGATGCGGCGGGAGCTGCTGCGGCGGCGGCGCGCGACAGGACGCGCGAGAAAGTGAGCCTGGAGCGATACCGCGCCGCCAGCGCGCGCATCATGGCGATTTTCGCGCGCTTCTGCCCGCAGGTGGAGCGCGCGAGCATCGATGAGGTACGCCACCGGCTCTGAGCGCTGCTGCTGCGGCAGCGGATCTGGCATTTGTAATTGGAGTTGAGGCTTTGAAGCGTGTAGCTCTGCTTCAAGTAGTGCTGCGAGCGGTTTGCTCTCTGTTGCCGCATGGGTCTGGCCCTGCTGCTGCAATGCAGTTCAAGCACCTTCCCATGTACCATACTTGAAGGTGATGCTCGGACGAGTACAGTCTTGCTTCAAGGAGTGCTGCAACCGGTTTGCTCTCTGCTGCAGCAGCTGCTCGGCTAGGTCGGGTGCTGCTGCAGTGAAGCAGTTCATCCGCCCTCTCATAATCTGGTAAGTGATTGCGGCGTAGTGCCATGAGGACCTCTTGCTGTCTGTTGAGGCTGCTCGGCTGCGGCGCACGCGCGATGGCATGCCGCCGCGCCACGTCAGCAGGGGGCGCGGCTCCCCAGCGCTGCTGTGATGAGATGGATGAGGTGTGGAGGTGTTCGAATCCAAAGACAGAGTTGAAGTAAAACCACCGCAAATCAGCTCATCGCGCCTCGGCATTGCCTAGGCGCGAGTTGTGCACCATGCCCTTGCGTTTTGCAGCCATGGTACTGTGCAATGAAAAAGGTTCGAGCCCCTAGGGTGATGAACAGCAACGCTCTGCTGGCAGCTCGTCGAGTTGGCAGCTGGCAATCATGCTGCCACGTGCACACATGAAGTGTAAGTGAGCGCCCCAGGGCGGCGCAGCCCGCGTTGGCCCGCAGCTGACCTATGTTGCATCAGGAAGGGCCCGCGCACGCGTGGCAGCCCTCACGGCAGCCAGTGCTCCCCACGTTCTTCTGTATCTCGGCCCCGTGTACGCTGCCATAGTCGCGCATGTACTTGAAGTTGAAGTTTTGGGCCCTGCCATCCACATGCCAACCGCGCGTGCAACCAGAAACGTGTGTTTGTCGACACGCGCATGCACGTAGCAGTGCTCAGCATCCCGCGACCGCGCTGTCCCCCCCCCTCCGGACCAGGCCTACCTGGACCTCACTGCGCAGGTGCACAAGGCGCTACAGGCGCGCCAGCACAGCCGCTCCAGAAGCAGCGGCGGCAGCGGCGGCGGCAGCGGCGGCGGCAGCAGCGCCAACGACGCTGGCGCCGCCGCAGCGCGTGACAGCGCCGCCGCCGGCACCGCCGCCGCTGCCGCCGATGGCGAATGTGATGCCGCGGCTGAGCCTGGCGGCGGCGGCGCAGACTGCGGCGGCGGCGGCGGCGGCACAGACTGCGGCAGCGGCGGCGGCGGCGGCGGCAGCGGTGCGCAGGTGGCGGGCACCGCCGTGCTGGGCGTGGACGGGCGCGGCGTGGACGCGAGCAACGCGCACGACGCGCTGCTGCTGGAGGGCGCGCGCATCACGGCGCATGTGCGCGCGGCCGTGCGCGCGGAGCTCGGCTACACCGTCAGCGCGGGCATCGCGCACTGCAAGTGAGTGCGCAGTGAGCGAGCGAGTGAGTCGCTGAGTGCGAGTCGTCGAGTCGCAGCTGGAGGGCGCGCGGCCGTGCGCGGCGCTCAGCTACACCGTCAGCGCGGGCATCGCGCACTGCAAGGGAGTGGAGCTGCGCGTGCGCGCGCTAGCGAGTGAGTGAGTGAGTGAGTCGCCGAGTGCGAGTCATCGAGAGTCGCAGCGCGCCGCAGGCGCCGCTGCTCCCGCTCTCTCTCTATCCTGGCTGATGCCCTTCAGGTCGTGCGCTGCTGCTGGCGCGCCGCCGCCGCCGCCCGTCCGCCGCCGCCGCGCAGCGTGCAGCCTCTGCCGCGTGGTCATTCTATGTGTGCCGCCTCACCTGCAACCGCCATTCAGCCAGCGCCCCCAACCCCCCCCCACCCCCCTCGCAGGATGTTTGCCAAGCTCGCGTCCGCGCGCCACAAGCCCGACACGCAGACGCTCGTGCCGGCGTTGGCGACGACAGGAACAAATGATATTAATACACAAGCTTCAAGTTTTACACACTCAACGCCATTAGAATTTGTGTAACCCCTCCCCCGCACCTGCAGGATGTTCGCCAAGCTCGCGTCCGCGCGCCACAAGCCGGACAGGCAGACGCTCGTGCCGGCGTCATGTACTCCGCGCACCTACGCCCCACAGCACGCCATGCAGAGCTGCAAGCCCTGCTCGCTCCAACGCCATTCAGCACTGGCTCCCCCCCCCCTCCCCTTCCTTGCGCCCCCCCCCCCCCCTCCCCCGCCATAGGATGTTTGCCAAGCTCGCGTCCGCGCGCCACAAGCCGGACAAGCAGACGCTCGTGCCGGCGTCGGCGACGGCGCACCTGCTGGCGGGCGTGCCGCTGCGCGAGGTGCGCGGCCTCGGCGGCAAGCTCGGCGCGGACGTCGCCGCGCGCACACACGCGCAGAATCTCGCGGACCTCCAGGTGCATGTTGATTTGAGCTCTTGCACGCACTGGCAGTGAATCTTACAGCGCGCGCACGCACTGGCAGTGGATCAGGTTGGGGTATGCAACGCTATGCATGTATTGCGGCAAGCTCGGCGAGCGCACGTGCGCTGAGCGTCGCGGATCTCCAGGTGCGTCTGCGCTGATTTTACTGGGCAAAGCCGGCCTCAAGACCGCGTATCAACTTGAGGTATGTATGTATGGCGGCAAGCGCGGCGCGGACGTCGCCGCGCGCACGCATGCGCAGAACCTTGCGGACCTGCAGGTGCGTAGTGACTACTAGTGAGAGTACAAAGTTGTGTATGTACAGGCACATTAGCGTAGGGTATGCATGTATGTGGCGACAGGGTCGGCGCGCACGCGCATGCAGAGCAGAGCCTCGCGGTCCTCCAGGTGCGCAATGAGAAGCCGTCCTGAGCCCGCGTACACACCGGCAATAGGTCCGGTTGGGGTATGCGTGTATGGCGGACGTCGCCGCACGCATGCGCGCATAGAGGCTCGCAGCCTCGCAGTGCTCAACAATTGGACAAAGCCGTCCTCAGGGCCTGCGTACGCACTGCCGTGGAGTAGGCCAGGGCGGGGTATGCATGTATGGCGGTCGGCGCCGCGCGCACGCGCGCGCAGAGGCTCGCTGACCTCCAGGTGCGTCTTCTGCGCGCACTGATTGGGCAAACCCGTCCTCGGAGAACCGCCAGGTGCGCTGTTGCTGGGCACAAATCTTGCAGCCTGGATATACGCGGGCAGAGGATGAGGTTGGGGTATGCATGTAGACGCCCACCATCACGCCATGTCCTGCCGTCAGAGTGCCCTGAAACGCCGGCGCTCGCTCGTCAGTCGGACGTCACTGACTACTGGTTTCTATACTCTTGAAGTGCAAATGTGTATCCAATCAGAAGTACATGTCAGCATGGAGTCGGCAGCGTCCCGGTCCGTATTGCAAAGGCGGCCGACTACCGTTTCTGCACCCCTTAAATCAAGTGAGCGCGGCTGCACATGCTCGCTTGCAGACTTCAACTTGAATTTTTTGTTGCACACCATCTCCGTGCGGCGTACGCGCAGCTCCCTGCGCTCACGCGTCACTCCTCAGACATCGTCAGTGCTGCTGATTTGTAGGGAAAGCCCCGTTTTTGCCACTTTTGAACTTGAACTGGACCGCAATGGCACTTCGAAGCATTGTCAGTGCTGCTGGTTTGTCGGGAAAGCCCCGTCTTTGCCACTGTTGAACTTGAAGTTGACCGCAACGGCACGTCGCCTGCACGACGTCCTCTGACGCGCTGCCCCGCGTTTCTGCCCTCCGCTTGAACTTGCATCGCTCTTGCAGCGTACGCGCAGTTCCTGCAGCTCCTTTCGCTCACGCGTCGCTCCTCCGTCATTGTCAGTGCTGCTGGTCTGTCAGGAAGGCCCCGCCGTTGCTTCTTTGCAACTTGAACTTGATGGCAACGGCACTTACGGCACGTCGCCTGTGCGGTGTACGCGCAGCGACCCTCTCTAACGCCCCCCCCTCCCCCCCCCCCCCGTGTGCCTGCGCGCCGCTCCCGCCGCCTCCAGAGGTACTCCGAGGCGCAGCTGCGGAGCCTCTTCGGCGACAAGGGCGGGTGGCTGGCCAGGTAACGAGAGGTGCACATGTACACATATCTCAACACGCATGCTTCGGGGGGGCTCGTTCCCGTGTGGCGGGTGCGCGAGGCAGACAGTTGTTACAGTTATGTGAATGACTCGACACCTCTGTCGGTCCTCTGCAGGAGTGATCACCCGAAGTGTATATGTGGGACGCGACTAGGGTATGTACGCATGTGAATGCCTGGATCATATATCAGTATTAAAATAGTTCATTACGGTGACGCTCCACGCTCGCTGTCTGCAGCATCCCTCACCACATATTTCTGACAGCTCACAGCTCAGGTCATGTTGAGGTTGTTGGGTCCTGTTGGGCACTGACGCGGCTGTTCATGATTTTGCCTCAATGATCACGTCTAGCAACACATGTACTGGCCGCGAGTCTTGTGTCTGCTTGGGTCCCTTGGTTGTCCATCTCTGACGCAGTGGTGAGCTTTACGCTCTCAAAATTCCACTCTCCGCTCTCTGCAGCATGGCTCATCACTCGCATGATGATGCCTCCTAAGCCGCCATCCGCAGCATCGCACACCGCATAGAAGCTAATGCGCCGTTGAGGTTGGTGATGCTTCGCGCTTGCCAACCGCAGCAACGCTCGCCGATGAAGGTAATGCTCCGGCATCGCCGTCCACAGCATCGCTCACCGCATTGAAGCTGCTGCGCAATTGAGGTCGATGACGCTACGAAGTTGCCGTCCGCAGCGTCGCTCGCCGCATTGAAGTCAGCGCGCAACTGAGGTTGGTGACTCTCCGCTCTTGCCGCCGCGCAGCATCGCTCAGGGCATCGACGACGAGCCCGTGGTGGCCAACATCGCGCCCAAGAGCCTCAACTGCTGTGAGTGTACTTTTGGACTTTTACGTTTCGTTGAATCTCGCTCAGGGTGCCAAAAAGCCCACATTACTTTTGCTTTTATTCATTTTTATTTGTGGCTGTATGGTCGTTGGTCTTGCTTTCACTCTTGGACTTGTACTTGTGAAGGTGCCAAGGGAGGCCTGGTGTACTATGCAATCGTGGAGTTTGCTCCCTACGCAGCAGCCTAGTCTGCACTGCGCCCTACTGTGAGGGCACTCTCTTTTGCCCAGAAAGTTTAGGATTAGGACTTCCTCAGCCTACCCCTAAAGCTTACCCTAACCCCAACCCAAGGAAACTATTGCGGCGGCGCGCTCCTTAGTGTCGGCGTTACAGCTGCTGGCCCCGGTACGTTGCATAGTTGAGGATTAGGGGTAGCGTTCGAGTTAGGATCAGGGTGAGGGTCAGGTTAGGGTAAGGGATTGGTAGACGAGGAGCACTCAGCTGTTCCGCGCCGCAATTGGTTTAGGGTCAGGGTAAGGGTTAGGTTTAGGTTGGGTGAAGGACCGCTGAGCTCAAAGCGGCGGAGCTCACCGCGCTCACCCGCCTGACAGAGCCACCGCTTGCCGCTGCGCCAGAGGGACTGACAACCAGGGGACCCAAGCAGACACACAGGTCATGACCAGTGCGTGACGATTGAGAAACGGAAAGCAGACCAACGTGAAAAGGCACAGTGCTCAGCAGGACCCATTTTGAAACCCCGACATGAGCTGAGCTGCGCGTTTCACTGACCCTGGCCCCAACCCTAATGCTAAGCGCGGCACGCGCGCACGCAGCGGCTGTGTGCACGTGCCGCAGCCGCGTCCCGCAGCAACCCTGAAAAACCGGCCTCGGCCTCGCACGTGTCCGCCATAACCGCCGCCCCTGCACATCCCCTCGCCGCGCAGTCAAGAGCCTGCCGGAGCCGGCGCGCAGCGCGGACGCCGTGCGCGCGTGGCTGCACGTGCTCGGCGGCGAGCTGCTCGAGCGCGCCGCGGCGGACGCGGCGGCGCACCGGCGGCGCCCGACGACGCTCGTCGTTCAGCACCGAGGCGTGCTGCGCGCGGACCACCGCGACAACTGGGTCGCGGGCCGCACAGCGGACCTCACGGGTGCGTAGACTATGTATGGCAGTGCTCAGCATAGGATTTGGTGGCACTGTTTGACTCGTGGCCGATTGCTGCAGCGGCGGCGATCATGGTCATTGGCGGAAGCCGCTGGTGGACCACCGCGACAACTGGGTCGCGGGGCGCACGGCGGACCACACGGGTGCGTAGGGTGTGGAAGTGCTCAGCATGAGAGCCGTGGGGTGGCGCCTGCATCGGAGCATGGACTTGCGCCTGCGCTCCGGCGCGGGGAGGGGCGGGCGGGGGGGGGGTAATATTCATATAGCTCGAGCAGCGCGACAACTGGGTCGCGTCCCGAACGGCAGACCTCACGGGTATGTACGTAGGCTTGATCAATTCTACTTCTATGTAAGGAACTTTGAACCAGACGTGGGAGTATTCTGATAGTGCCCAACGTCGAAATTCCACGTGTGACAGTTCCGCGCCCGGACCACCGCCACAGCTGGGTCGCAGGCCGCACGGCAGACCTCACGGATAGGTATATAGGGCATGGGGGTGCTCATGGAGTCGTGGGCTTGCGCACGTGCGCCCTGCAGGGGGGGGGGCAGGGGGCAGGGCAGCAGGGGTAATATATTCGGCAGGATGAGAATATGCGGGGGGGAGACCAGGTTAGATTGATGGATTGTGCAGGTTTTGTGTACGCGTTGGGGTAGGGGAGGGGGGGCGGGTTACTTGGCTGGTTGTGCAGGCCTGGCACGCCGTTATGTCCGTCCATGACACGCGGCAACGGTGCAACTTTGAACACGCGCTGCGCAGCTGCATGCCTATCCCTAGGGGGTTAGGTATCACTGCCCAGAGGGCATGCATGTCTCTTTACGCACGGCCTGCGCCGCTGACCCCCACGACGAGCGACCTCGGCGGCCCGGCTCCGCACACGCTCCGCGTCGCAGACATGCCGAGACCGTGCACACATTTGACCGCGCGCGCGCACCCGCCCGGCGCCGCTATCACTGCGGGGCGGAGGTGGGGGTACGTATTGCAAACTGCGCACACCCGGGCGCCAGCATCCCATTCATCCGCTGCTTTCCACGCTCATCATACGTGACGGCACAATCAAACCGCCTCCCCTCTGCCTGTGCGCCGCCGCGCTGCCGCCGCGCCGCAGGCATGACGGCGCGGTCCGCGCGCCTGCCCGTCGGCAGCGGCGGCGGCGCGTTGAGCCTGCCGAGCGCGGAGCAGCTCGTCGCCGCGGCGCTGTCGCTATTCCACAAGTGCGCCGACCAGCCGCTGCCGTGCACGAGGCAAGTCCCCCCGTGCGCGCTGTCCGTAGGCTGAATGACAACGGCGCTCGCGCGATGCCGAAGCATAAGAACAATGCTGGTTGCGATTGGCTGTCGCTCGTCCACAAGTGCGCCGACCAGCCGCTGCCGTGCACCAGGCAAGTCCCCCCCCCCGCTTGTCCCCCGTGCGGGCTGCTGTTCGCGGGCTGAGTGACCACGATGACGCTCGCGCGCTGCTGAAGCGCTCAAAGAATGCTGGTTGCGGTCAGCCGGGCATAAGAGTTGATGGTGGTGCGCGCGCGGCCGGTTGGAGTGGCCGCGGGTGCACTGCTACGAATGGGGCCTTATATTCACATGCGTGTGCGAGCTGGACAGTCCGCAGCAGGGCGACGCGCCCACTGCAGTGCTTCGTCTATCGTGCATCGCGGCTTCCGCAGTGCTTCGTCGCAGACAAGAGCAATGCTGATGTACCTACCTCGGCGGGAGGGCCACCTGCCTAGGTATGTATTTTGAATTCCACTGTATGCCTCGACAAGCATCACCAAGAGCCAGCTTGCCCTACGTGCCGGCTCGCCCACTCCGGTAGGCTATGCAGGTGTCTGCCTCGTCATTAAGGTTAGGTTTTAAAGCTGGGCACTTCATCATCATCCCCCCCCCCCCCACACACCACGATGCACTACCCACATGCAGCCAAACTTGCATTCTCGCGCGTCGCTGCTGACGCCGCCGCTGCCGCTGCTGCCGCTGCGCTCTCTGCCGCCGTGCTGCCGTGCAGGCTGGCGCTCTCGCTCACCGACTTCCAGGACCTGCCGGCGCGCGACGGCAGCGCCATCACCGCCTTCTTCCGCCCTGCGGATGCCGCGTCGCGCAAAAACAGCAGCAGCGGCAGCAGCAGCGGCGGCAGCGGCGGCAGCGGCGGCGGCGGCGGCAGCGGCGGCAGCGGCAATGGCGACGCTGGTGACAAATCCTTGCTCGGACCCGCTGCTGACGCTGCGGCGTCTGCGGCCAGTGCTGCTGACAGTGGTGTGCCCCGCGCTGTCAGCGCCGCCGTTGCAGCACCAGTGACCGCCGCCGCTGCCAGCGCTGCAGGAGCCGCGGCCGCGACAGTCGCCAGCACACCCATATCCGCTGCTGAATTGCACTCATCGCCACCAGCTCTGGGTGCAGCACTGCCGCATGCAGCGGCGCAGCGGCGAAACGGCCCGACGGTGGTGCGAAATCCATATCGCCGCATGCCGGCGGGCGCCGCGGCGGCTGCTGCGGTGAACGCGACGACTCCAAGCAAGCACGCTGATGTGCGGAATTCGCTTCAGTCAGGTACTCTGTCGCCTGCTGCTGCGGCTGCTGCTGCGAGCAGCGCCGGCGACGCTAGCCAATGCGGCAGCAGCGGCAGCAGCAGCAGCAGCAGCAGCAGCGGGATCACACCATCTGCGGTGCCATGGCTGGCCGCATCTACGCCGTCGAGTGTTGCGGGCAGCGACGCTGGTGGCGGCAGCAGCTGCGCAGGTGGATGCAGCGGCATCAGCAGCAGCGCACGTGCTGACGGCAGCAACGGCGCAGCAGCAGAGATGCGAGCGCCAGCCACAGCTGCTGCAGCGGCGCTGCCACCTGCTGCGCTGCAGTCGCATGCCCCGCCGCTGTCAGGCGCAGCAGCGCCGCCGCATATCGAACGAGCAGCGTCAGCACCGCGGGCAGAGCCAGCAGCAAGTGAGGCGTCAACAGCAGCAGCAGCAGCAGCAGCAGCGCGCAGCAATGAAGCACACCTGCCGCTGCTGCAGCCGCCACCGCTGCCGCCGCCGCCACCGCAGCGGCCGCAGAGCGACGCGTGGCACTGCCCTCGGTGCAAGCAGGCGGTGTCGGTCGAGGACAGGCAGACGCATGCTGACGCGCACGTCGCGCGTGACTTGCAGTTGAAGTACGAGCGCGAAGCGACGCTCTTTGCGCCCTCTGTAGCGCCCTCCGGCCCCAGCCCTGCGGCCAAATCCAGGGGGCTCAAGAGGGGGGCACCGGGGAGGGGGGGAGGGGGTGCGCGCGGCGGCGGCAGCGCGCGGGGCGTTCGGCGCATAGACTCCTTCTTTGGCAGGAGTTGAAGTTTGTGGTCGTGCGACAATCGCGTCGCTGTGTACTTACTTTGAAGTACATGTGTCGGGCTGTGCGGGGGGCTTCACAACAGTGCTACAGGCCCGAGCTTGCAGACTCTTCGCGCAGTCGGTCGCGTGCCTGTCATTTGCCGTCGCTGCCGATTGCACCGCACCGCTACAGGCATTGCCGCACCATGTGCCATATCCTGGCATGAAGCCCAGCGTCGAGCGCTGCTGTGCGCTCGAGTTGCTGCATCATGTGCCACAGGCGTGTCTACATGGCTGCTTGCTGTATGGTGCCGTGCTGCGCTCCAAGTGTTGTTAAGGCGTCGTCCGTCTGACATGGGCAAGGCGCGCTGCATTTGTGCAGAGGTGACGCTCCTGCCTCATGATGTCATCATGATTTATAAACGAGTAGAGATCACGAGGAGACGACACTATGTACAGCTGAATGGATGCAATTGTGAGTCGATGAGGCGACTTGAAAGACAACATGCGGGCATGAATCACAGCACTGGATTGTGCCCATGGGCACAACGACAGCACCACTTCAATAGAATAGAGTCGTTTTTGAAAAAACTGCTGCATCTGCTCACTGCTGCATTCTGTCTCTCTGATCTTTCATGCAACAAGAACATAGATGCATGCATAAATTTTCGCTTAGGTGCAAGGAAGCCCAGTTGGCAGATGTCCAGCTTGCTACCAGAAAAGAGTGCATCTTGTGGACACCTTGAAAGTGTCTCATAAATGGCATACCACGTGGCTTCTTCCCTCCCCACTCAGTCTTTGTCCACCCCCCCCCCCCCCCCCCCCCTTAAACGCCGCCATGTGTGTCATAACACGCAAGAAGTGCGCCTTATGGTTGCATATACTTCAGAAGACATTAGGAATGGAAGAATGAACCTGCAGGTCAGTTCGCACCCTGTTGGCGAGCACACTCAGCCCCCCGTGACCGCATCGCACTTGACAAGCATGCACAGCCGCTGCGTGGCCTACGCCGACAGAGCAGGACAGCATGTGCCACGCGACGCGCTTCAACACGGCGAAGGGGGGGGGGGGGGGGGGGGGGGGGAGGAAAGCCACGGGTGTGGGGGGGGGCGCAGAACATGCACAAATGCAGTTCAGACATGTGGCTCAGGTCTCCAGCGGTGTTGACGCGTGAACACACAACAGACTTGGGTATACGCAACATGGCGTCTTAATTTTGATAACATTAAAAAATGTCCCACAGAAAACTGCTGCACCGCACAACTTCAAGACTGTGCCCGAGAGGAAGTTGCTGCGGGATTACATGGGCGCCAGCGGCGCGCTGCGCGGCGGCGGCGGCAATGTTACTTACAAACAATAATTTGCGGTTCGACCGTGCTCCGAGCAACACACAACCCACCCACCCACCCACACGCAACACAACCGGCTGGGTAGGCACCCAGGTTTCCTGACAAGCCAGCAGGCAAGAGGGCCAACTCAGAGCAGAGGCGATGGCGCTCGCGGCGGTCCGCGCGCGCGCCGCGCCGCCCAAAGGCCGGCGTTTTTAGACAAGTAACGGAGAGAAAGGCCCTTTTTGGGCCCTGCGCAACCACGCTAACAAGCCCTTTCTCGCCGCCACGACCACTTGACGCGCAGCAGCAGCGGAACACTGACGCGCCCCCAGACCCCCTATCGCAGCGGGCTGCCGCTGCCTAGGGGGCTGCCGAACCCCGACGTCTTCTGCAGCTGCAGCAGCAGCGACGGGTTCTTGAGCTTGACGAGGTTGTTGACGTCCTGGAGGCGCGCCTGCATGAGGGCCAGGCGCGACTGCGCGGCGCGCAGAGAGGAGGGGAAGCGGGGAGGGTCTGGTCAGTTCAAAGTTAAGGAGGGGGGGGGTCTAGTCAGTTCAAAGGGGGGGGGGGGGGGGGGGGGGGGGGCAGACCAGAGATCCTGCGCAGCAGCCAAGAAAAGCAGTGGACTATGCAAGGTTCCGCCAGGCATTAACGTGAGCGCAGCTGCAGGCTTGCTGGGTCTCCCTCCGTTGCCAGGTGGAAAGCTGTGAGGAAAGCGTGTGCCAATGGTCCTGGCGTTGCGGAAATGGATTGTTCTGGCTTCAAACCTGTACATAAAGTATGTTAGGTGATTCGCGCACCTTCATGGCGTTGTATCGGTAGGTGATCTGGTGCTGCACGACGTCCTCCGGCGAGCGCGTGAAGTGCAGGCTCAGCAGCTCGATGAACTTGTACTCCATGTTCTGCAGGCACAGAAGCGGAACGCAAATGGCGGGTCAAGGCTTCGGCAACGCACCTACATGCAGCGGGCTATGGGGGGGGGGGGTGCATGCCTCCAGTTATGCGTGACTGTTGTTTGAAGTAGTTGTTGCGAGCCTGCGTGTGATGAGTTTGCCATGATGCGCACACAGCGGTGATCGAAGTCGCACTCTTGAAAGCCCGGTATGTAGCTGCTGCCTCTGGGGAGCAGCAAGCGCGGCAGGCAGCGATTTTAATGAACGAGGCTTGTCACCCCCAGACTTCACCAGTTTCTCTGGCGGGCAAGCGTGACTCAAGGGAGCCACAGCGCACAAGCACTAGTTAGGGCAGTTAGGAGGTCAGGTATGGAGTGAGGGACGCAGCGGTTGAGCCAATAAAGCATTCCAGAACAGCATCACCGTCACAGATTGGCCACTCTGCATCGGTGACACCTTTGACCATTCACTTCAAATTCAACATGAAGTACACAATTCAACTTCAACATGATGTACGCCACGCCGTTACCTGTATGAAGTCCAGCCGCGCGTCCAGCTCATGCTGCATGACGTACACCGCCAGGTGGCTGTGCGGCTCGCGGATGCACTGGTTGAGCATCCGTATCTGCGGCGCGTGGCGGGGAGGGATTTGGGTTAGGGCTAGGGTTAGAGATAGGTTTAGGGTTAGGGGGAGCGTCAGCGCGCCTCAGCAGCAGCACGGCTCGTCGCAACAGAGTGTCACCGCCGCAAATGCAGACGACACAGGATGCAATAACCGCGCGTTGTTGGCGTGCCTGCATTGGGACCTTGGCCGGTGCTAGCTGGCGCCCAGTTGAGCGTAGAATGTGGGGCATGCTGAAAGCTGGTGCATGCCAGCTGTCTTCTTGTACGCTGTCAGTTCCGCGCACAAAGGCCCTGCCCCAAATGCTGGCCTTCAGCGATGCTTTGGTGACTAAACATGGCGATATACCTCGAAGTGCCTGGCAAATGTACCCACAGCAGCTAAGTAGGAGCAATGTCTCAGCATGTACACTCCCAGGTGCTCCATATACAAAGTATACCCTGGAGCACTGGGAACACACTCCTACCTCAGAGTCTACGGAGTATTTGGAGAGAGCTTTGAAGGCATGCACAGAGTATACACAATGTATCACTTGGCAATGCACTCGGGCATACTCGGTGACCCCCTGCAAAAGCAAGCATCAGGTCTACGCGCCGCAAGCTGGATGAAGTCCACACAATGCAGCACTCGGCGATATACTTGAGGGCACCAAGTCAACTCTTCAACAAAGCTCCACGCGCTTCGCACTCAACCTGGGCGCAGCACGATGCTGCGACGCCCCCCCCCCCCCCCCCACCAGCGTTGACTCACCAGCACCGCGGGGTAGTCCGCAAATTCCAGCGTCAGTATACCAGCGTCAGTATACCTCGTACAACAGCCACCGTCTGCACTGAACTGAGTCATCGCAGCACCCCTGCCGACCCGGAATCCTGCCTCGCTCTCTGCCCCCCCCTCCCCGCTGAGCGCTGACTCACCAGCACCGCCGGGTAGTCCGCGAAGTCCAGCGTGAGGCGCTGCTGCTCCTGCATGGCCGCGAACGCGCCCTCGTCGACCACGTGCATGTAGTGGAAGAACAGGTCGGCCTCGCTGCTCAGCTCCACTCGGACCCCCTGTGGCAGCGCTCCGTCCCCCTGTTGCGCGAGCGGCGAGTGCGGTAAGGGCGTTGAGCGGCAGAGACGTTGTGCGCGAGGAGGGCGCGAGGGGGGGGGGGGCGCATGCGCGCGCTGTCCGAGGAAGTGAGCGCAGAGTATTACCCCCTGCAACTGTCCATGCGGCTTGCGGACGGTGAGCGGCAAGTGCGGTAAGGGCGTTGAGCGGCAGAGACATTGTGCGAGTGAAGGGTCGCGAGGGGGGCGCGTGTGCGCGCTGTCTGAGAAATTGAGCGCACAACACCCCTTGCAACTGTCGCATGCGGCTTGTGGACGGTGCAGTGCGCGAAGCACTCATGAGACGTGCTGGTGTTCCCCAGCGTTGTATCAGTCTCTCCTAACAGCCGTTCTGCTGCACGTGCGCCAGTGCTGCAGGGCAGTGTTGGCAATGGAACAATGCGCACATTTGCAGTCACAAATGCTGTCCCTCACCCAAGTGCTGCTCCAGTGCACGTGCGTCATGTCTGTTGTATCCCACAACACTGTCTCGTGCTGTTACTCAGGGATTGCACAAATCAATTTCACACCGTAAGACTCACCAGCACCAGCACCTTGACTTTGATGGCCTCTAATGTGCCCACGTGTTGTGGTCCGTCGGCGCCATCTTGTACTCGCAGCTCAAAGGGAACCTCTCTGTCATACACTATGCGGAAGCCATCAGCTGCGGGAGAGACAGGCGCGATCGGATCAGAGGTGGTGAGGCAGAAGCAACATTAGCACGAGCTCACTATGGCGAGTCAGTGCAAAATTGTTTTGGAATCCCCACCACATATGTTCGTCGAGACACTGACCACGATGCACTGACCTACGCTGGGGTCCATGTCCTCTATGCTAGTGTATTCGAAGGTCTGCATGAGGTCGAAGCTGCTTTCGTTGGCCATGGTGCATGTGTAATGGCTCACACTCGATTTGAAACTGTCATTTTGTGCCCTGTTTTCCCCTGTCATTTTGTGACCCTGTTGTCGGCGTTCAATGTACTGCAACTTCACATGTGAAGTTGTATTCGCCGTTGCTTCACTGAAGCGCCAAGTGAGATGTCCCCTGATGTCAATGCGCTGGTGGTGGCAGCCGTGGTGGAGCAGCCGCCAGCAGTTGCACAGCAGAAGCTCTGTGCCGCTGTTGCAGGTCAAGACACTCGAAGAGCAAGCCTGAGCAGCAGCGAGGACGGCGGGGACGATCACAGCGAGGCCGAGGGCGAGGATGAGTTCAGCGCTGAAGGCGACGATGCTGAAAGCGGTGGCAGCGATCTCGAGCACCGCAGCGCCAAGCGGCCGAAGATGACAGCCACTTGTCCGTACTGCAGCAAGACCTACAACAAGCAGGCGCGGCTGGCCCGGCACCTGCGCTCCCACACAGGCAAGGACTCGTAATAGAAAGGCTGTGCTAAACAATGTATTTTGTGGGCCCATGGAAGTGCTGCACAGCACACACTGCTGTGTGCCAGCTGCTGGTACATGCGCTTTCTCAGATACCTAACCCTAAGCCATGCTCTGTGCGGCTCGCTTGATCGAATCAGGTGCATGCTTCCACAGGGCCCCCAAAACAAGGCTGCTTATCGAGGCTGTGGTAGACAGTGCCCATATGATCACGTTTTGCAATACTGGGCTTGCTCGGGGCGGTCCGTCCCGACACCACAACACACGGATCTTGTCAAACTGCGGCACACTGCGGCACCCCACGTTGCCGCCAGGCATGCGCATCGCTAGCGCTGCGACACGGACCTGCGTGCAGATGGCATAGCTCACAGTACCTGTTTGCGCCCAAGTGCTCTGGTACGGATAGCTGGCAACAGGCCACCTCAGTCCCTGCGCGCACTCCCGCCGCCGCACGCTGCCGCCGCTGCTGCCGCCGCCGCTGCCGCGACAGGCGAGAAGCCGTACGCGTGCGCGGAGCCCGGCTGCGACAAGGCATACTCGCGCAAGGACCATCTGGACAGGCACATGTACACGCACAGCGGCGAGAGCAGGCAAGTGTCCACGGCCCGCACACACAGTACAGCCCTGGCGCTGCAGCCGCTGCCCCTCCTTGTCCTGGAATCTTCTGTCAATGGCGTCAAAAGGCTCCACGTCCAGGGTGATGGTCTTGCCTGTGCGCCTCCGCTCGCGTCGCCGGGCATGAGCGGCAGTGGCGGCGATGCGCGCAGTCTGCCTATGACGCTCCCCGCCGTGCAAATGCCGCCGTTGCTGGATAGCCGCGTCCTCTGCCAGTTGCGGAACCCCGTGCCAAAGGCGCGTAGCATGCGCCCGTCCATCGGCTCGGCCTGGCGCACACGCGCGCAGCAGGGCCGCAGAGCGCCACGCCGCGCACAAAGTTCCGCGCGCGCCCGCAATCTGCCGGGGCGACGGGCTGTGCCGTGCGCGGCGCGTGCGTGCAAGGACATGCCCAAAAGCACACGTTCGCGGCGCTCGTACAGCGCGCCGCGATCGTACAGTGCGCCGCGAGAGCACGCGGAGCGGGGGGTCGGCAGGCATGTCACAGCGAAGCTACTGCTTAGTTCCGGGGGCCCGCCTCGTGCGCGCGCCGTGACCGCGCCGGCGAGCGATGCGAAGCGCGGCAGCGACAGCACAGCGCGCCCGCTGGCTGCCACAGACAGGCCCGCGCCCAGCTGCGGCTCATGCTTCAGCAGCGCTCAACTGTCCGCGACGTGCGAGCGCATTGGCCGCGAGCTTCGTGCAGCCCACACGTGTGCCGCGGATGCCCTGAGCTGCTGTACGCCAAGCGCGTTTCCGATACAGTAGCAGGCCAGGTACGGAGGTCGTCCGCGTTGACGGTTTGCTCCCTGTGCGGAAAGTCGCGACGCCCTTGCCCGTGCAGACCTCCGCACCGTGCGCACATGCGTCTGCAACACGTAGCCAGAGCCGGGGAACTGCGGGTTGCGCGACGTTGCTTCTGCGTGACGTTGCTGAGAAGAGTGCCCCCCCCCCCACCCCGCCCCCCCTTCCCCCTTTACTCCAGGTTTGTGTGCGCGGAGCCGGGCTGCGGCAAGCGCTACTACGAGCAGGGCCACCTGGCACGCCACATGAAGACGCACGCTGCGGCGGCGCCGTACTCCTGTGCCATGGAGGGCGCGGGCGGCGCCGCGTGCGGCGAGGCATTCCACAAGGTGCGCGGATAAGGTTATGCTCGCGCATACGTTTGCAAACAAAAGCATACTTCCTGTGAAGTGCTTGTATGTGTATAAGGATAGTACTTGTTGAAATTCACATGTAGAATGGGGCATACGCCGTACTCCCGCGCCATGGAGGGCGCGGGCGGCGCCGCGGGCGCTTCCACAAGGTGCGCCAGTGCATCATGAAGTATGCTTCTACGTACTTCTTTGAAGTATGTGCATTTAGCGTGGTGCGTGGCGTCGCCCCGGAGCGGCGGGCGCGCAGCCGCGTGAGGCGTGCCACAAGGTGCGTGGATAAGGTTATACTCGCGCATACGTTTGCAAACACAAGTACTCTTACTGTGAAGTGTTTGTTTGTGTAAAAGGGTAGTACTTCTTGACATTCATAGAATGGAGCATACGCCGTACTCCCGCGCCATGGAGGGCGCGGGCGGCGCCGCGGGCGGCGAGGCGTTCCACAAGGTGCACCAGTGCGTACATGTAGTATACTGAATGTATGTGTATTAAGTGTGGTGCGTGGCGCCGCCACGTGTCAGACGCGTGAGGCATCCCGCATGGTGCGCGGCGTGATTGCATCATGCTCGTGCACGCGCGTAACTCTAACCCTAACCCTACAACAGCACGTTTCCTTGGAGACATCTGTACCTTTTCCATGGATGGTACTTCTTGATGTTCGTTTGATGAAGCGTATTCCAAAGCTGTGTAGGTAGATGCCCTGCCCATGCCCCCCCGTCGTGGAGGGGAACATACACGATGAGGATGCATCGAGGCGGCACTGGTTTTGGGCCGTCCTGTGCAGGCGTGGCGCAGCAACGGCGTGAAATGGCGCGGTGCTGAGGGCGTGGAATGCCACAAATGCGACAGTAGATACGGCAACAAGGATAACATTCCAGTACATGGAAGCGAGCGTCAATGCGCATTTAGACACTGGCGAGGTGTTCACAAGATACAAGTAGATTCGGGTAGCACGCTGGCATTCACCCTCTGGGCTTTTCTGCGCCCTAGTGAGAATCAATCAAGAAGCTACGTGTTCTTTCTCTGTGCAACAGGCATCATTTGTACCGGACTCAGTCACCACATCACCCCAGTCGACCCTGACTCCTGTCGCACACTTCCCCCCCCCCCCCACCCCCCAACAACCCTGTTGACCCTGAACTTTGCTGCTCTCTCTGTGACCCCCCCCTCCCCCCCCGTAACAGCCCTGTTGACCCCGAATCCTGCCGCGCTCTCTGCCCCCCTGAACCATTGCCCCCCCCCCCCCTCCCCCCTACACACACACAAAACAACAGAAAGCGCAGCTGCGGCGGCACCAGCAGGAGGCGCACGGCGCGGCGCACGCGGCTTTCCCCTGCGCCGCGCCCGGCTGCGGCCGCGCCTTTGCCACGCAGGGCAAGCTCGCGCGGCACGCGGCGGCAGCGCACGCGCGCGCGCACGTGTGCGGCGCCGCCGGCTGCGACGCGCCCGTCTTTGCGTCGCGCGCCGCGCTCGCGGAGCACACGAAGGCGGCGCACGCGCCGACGTGCGCGCACTGCGTGCGCGCGTTCGCGACGCAGAGCCAGGTGCGCGATGCGTTTGAAGTACGTGCACGGTTATCAGTGGAAGGCATTTGCAGCTAAGCGCACCTTGTCACCTAGAGCTCTACGATCTCTTGATTCATTTCCATACATACTCCCCGGGGGCGCGCGTGTTGCAGAGCCAGGTGCGAAGCGTCTCGGCGAATCGGCGCGCGCCCCATGGTGAAGTGAAGTTCTTGTGTGCGAGACGAGAGTCGCAGGCAGTGGTTAAACTTTGTGCTGCCTGGAGGCGGACCGAAATTGCCAGAGTTAGGGTTAGGGTTACCTCCGTTCCTGCCTGCCGCGGTCTTGTTCCACGTGAACCCCCTTCTGCCGCCGACGCGCTGCCACTTCATGCCCAAACTCGCGCTGCGGCTGCCGCTGCTTCTGCGCACTTGCGTCTCCAACGCAGCTCAACAAGCACCGCTGCAAGGCCACAGTGAAGGCGGCGGCGGCGGTGGCAGCGGCGGGCTCCGACACGGACGGCGGCGGCGCGGCGGCGCGGCGCATCGCGGCGCGCTCCCAGTTTGTGTGCGACGTGGACGGCTGCGGCCGCAGCTACGCTCAGGTGAGCGCAGCAGAACGTGGGCTAGGGTTAGGGCTAGGGTTAGGGTTAGGGTCAGGGTTGTGGTGAGGGGGCAGGGCATGCGAGTAACTCCCTTAGAAGTGTGTGGGAGGTTGGGGTTAGTGTTAGGGTTATGGTTAGGGTTCATCTGCTGGTGAGCACACGACGGCGCCCTGCGCAGTAGAATGTGGGCTAGGGTCAGGGTAAGGGCTAGGGTCAGGGTGAGGGGCAGGGCATGAGCCACTCCTTCGGGGGGGGGGGTGTATTAGGGCAAGGGGTAGGGCTAGGTAGTAGAATGCGAGTTAGGGTTAGGGTTTGGGTTAGAATCAGGGTCAGGGCTGCCGTCAGGGTGACAGGGCATGAGCAGAGTACGGCCGGCCGCCGATGCAGCGCGGAGGCAGGGTTAGGCTTAGGGCTAGGATTAGGGTTAGGGTGATGGTTAGGGCATGCGAGCAACGCATTTGGAAGGGTGTGTGAGGCCGTGTCGTCTGCTGGTGAGCGCAGCGCAGTCGAATGTGCGCTAGGGTTAGGGTTAGGGCTGCTAGGGTCAGAGGCTGCAGGGTGACAGGGCATGAGACCATGGCCGTCTGCTGCTGATGCAGCACGGGAGCATGGGTTAGGACTAGGGGTAGGGTCAGGGTGATGGTTAGGGCATGAGAGTAACTCCTTCGGAAGTGTGAGGGAGGTCTACAGCTGCCGATGCTGCAGCGCGGGACGCGGGCGCGCATTAGGGTTAGGGTTAGGGTTAGGGTTCTCTGCAGACGCGGAAGCCTCGCGGCGTTGTCCCCCGCGGGCGCCAGCGCTGGCGCCTGAATCACCAGGTGACGGGTGCTTGCACTTTTTTCTTGGGGCGGGAAGGGCAGGGTTAGGAGGGTCAGGGATCAGATTGAGGGAGTCGGCATGGCTCATAGACGGCGCGTGCCAATACGTTTGCTGCTGCGCCGCCGGCGCGGCGCAGCGCAGCCCGAAGCGTCACACTCAGGTCAGCCCTCAGCATCACAGACAGTCGCACGCACGGCGCCTGGAGCAGCCGCGCGGCAGCCGCGCGGCGACTCTCTCCACGACATGCGCGCCGTGCGCTGCGCGTAGCGCATGGCGTTGCACACAGCGGCGGCGCTCAGCGCCGTGCGCGCGTCCCGTCTCGACGCTCACCGTCCGCGCCGCCGCGCTGCTGCCGTGCCGCTCTTGCGCGCAGCGGCGCAACCTGCGCGCGCACGTGCGCGCGGCGCACGAGGGCGCGCGCCCCTTCGCCTGCCCCCACGCCGCGTGCGCGCGCACCTTCACCACCAAGGCGTCCATGCAGCGCCACGTGCGCGTCATCCACGAGGGGATACGCGGCGGCGGCGGCGGCGGCGGCGGCGACGGCGGCGGCGACGGCGGCGCCGGCGGCGGCGGCGACGGCGACAGTGACGGCGGCGGCGGCGGCAGCGGCGGCGGCGGCGGCAGCGGCAGCGGCGGCGGCGGCGGTGATGCTACCACTGTCGCCGCCGCCAGTTCAGCGGTAGAGATTGCAAGTGAGCGCGGTGTTGGCGGCAGTGGCGGCGGTGACGGCGGCGCCGCTGCCGCCACCAGTGATCGCAAGGCAGTGGCCGACGGTGCTGGCAACGGCGGCGGCAACAGCGGCGGCGGCGGCGATGCGGCTGGAGCTGCCGGACTTGACACTGATGACAACGGCGACAGCAGCGATGCTGCCGAGGGCAGCAGCCGCGGCAGCGTCGCTAGAAAACGGCAGCGCAGCGGCAGCGGCGACGATGCATGCGCCGCTGCCAGGGCGAGCAGCAGCGGCACTGGCGCTGGCGGCGACGGCAGCAGCAGTACCGGTGACGGAGGTGCCCCTGAAAGGGGTGGTCGCGTTGCCGAATGTTGATTGGGCGGTGATATGCGATGGCAGAGCCGTTTCGACGCCGGTCTTGGCCGTGGCGGCGGCAGCGATGCGGCAGGGAGCCTCCGAGTAGAGCTCGCGCGGTGTGTGCACTTACAGACGGGGATGGAGCTGTTGGCGTGCCGAGGGGGCCACGGCGGAGGCTATGTCGTTTGCCGCGAGTCTGGATTGTTTCGATGCGTGCCTTGCGCCCGTACAGGGACGGAGAGGCCACCGCTGTCTACAGCGCACAGCAGTGTGTAGTGCAATGCGGTGTAGGACAGGCACGCGCGCGGTTTGCTCTCTATTGTTATAGCAGTGTGTAGTGCGGGTTCCTCTTGTGTCCGCGCGGTGCGCAGGTATTCGTTGCTTCATCGACATTAACGGCTTATGTAAGCGACCACGGTCTTGCCAGCGATGCGAGCCCCACAAGCGACCACAGTTTGTCCAAATTTGTGTTTCTGTTTTTGTTTTTGGTCCTGTTGCCACTTGTGCCAACATTTGAAACTTGATGCACATGAGCCGCCATTTCCGTTGTATGGTGGCACACACACACTCATGCAGACAGCTCACACTCACTCTGCACCAGGTAACACCACAAGTGTTGCTAGACAAGGCATATGATACTTTTTAAGTTGTGTGTCGTGTGCAATGAGCAGAGTTGACGTCAGCTTGCTTGGTCATGTGAAACATTGGTGCTGCTGAATGCTCGCTTGCAATTGAGGCACTGTGATGGCAGAGTTGAGGCTCTTTTCCCCATACACTCGCGTCAATGTTATCAAGTCCTCGGTTATACACTGTGCTTTCCCAGCACCCCATACTCCACTCTGAACTTGTCCACCACACCTCATATCATTGATGACCGTTCAGTCGCAACTGGCATCGCACACATTGTACAAGCCCTCGCTCATGCGACCATGTGTCATCTCAAAAGCTAGGTGGTTCTTGTTGCTGCTCGCCTCAGTGCGCAACAACGCATCTCAGTGCCGTAGGTGAATCGTTTCCATCAGCGCCAAACCTTGCCTACAAAGCTTTCGCTGTGGCCTGGTCCACGTGTCCACCGCGTCTAGAGTGTGTGTCTAGAGTGCCTCATGGGTACGATGGCTTGCCACAGACGTGCCAAGCAAAGCTTTCGAAGACGCCACAGCATCCAGCAGCTGCTGCCACTGCCCTCAATGCTGCCAAGTGACCCTACATATGCTATTTTGCAAAAGCGAGTCACTCGGGGGGGAAGGTTCAAACTACCTGAAAATCGTGTCGCGACTTTACTTTGTAACGCTTTTCCGTTGTTGGGTTGTTGCACCACATGCGTGAGATCACCGGCATCTGACGCAGTATCAGCAGAATGGCGCGCGTAGAAAGGTGAGTGGCAACTGTCGCTTTTGACCTGCGCAGGTTCTTATTTCAGCTGCTGCACAGAAACTGCGCCGTGATGGCGCTGCATGAATGAATTTGACGAAGCAAGCACCAAGCTACGGAGCCTTCTTGTTCACGGTTTGTTCACGATGTCGAGTCGGACAGCCGTTAGCGCTTTGCCCATACACAGCATGGCGATCTGAGCCAAGGCTGTCGAGTTTCACTTCCATGAAGACTCGGTTTCCGCTACTTGGAGCGGGAGTTCATGATCACCGGCGTCAACACATCGTCAGCTTGTACTTGTGGCTATACCTTAAATAATGAATGGAGTTAGCAGCATTCTGGCGCTTCCCGTAAATAGCACTGAACCCTTACCGGCGCAATGCCCATCACCAATTTGCGATGCTCCTCACCCCACAATGCATCACGCACTCCCATCGCCAGAGGCCTGCATGCGTGCCAGACGCAGCTGCCGCTGAGCCCTTTTATTAAGGTCGCCCAAATCGCACCTGCAATGCGCGCGTACTACAAGCCCAGCAAGCCTGCCGCGCAGCACGTGCTGCGAGGCGCAGTCTGGCAGCAGTTGAGCACACCTGACCCCATTCCCACAGCCGCTTGCCAATTGTCCACTTCTGAATGCTAGCCTTCCAGAAGAAGCGGACGCTGCGCCTTCACCGCCCGCCGCGTGCGCACCGAACCTGCCGCGCTATGCATGCTGTGCGGCTCCTTCCTGCAGTGTTCCTCGCGCTTGCGCACGCCGCCGCCGCCGCCGCCGCCGCCGCCGCCGCCGCCGCCGCCGCCGCCGCTGTGACGCGCTCCCCCCTCGCCTCTGCACGCTCTGCACGCGCAGATCTCACTGCCCGCCCTCCCCCCCCCCCTTCCAAATCGCATGTCGCAGCGCGCCTTGCGCGCCCAGCAAGGCAGCCGGCCGTACAGCGCATGCAGCCCAGCTCCTTCTATCGGCGGCGCAGTGTTTGAGCGCGCCCAACCCTACGCCTGTCGCTGGTACCCGCGCACTCCCCCGGCCCCCCTAGCCTGCTCCGCGAAACTGACGCCGCACCTGCTGTCTGCCTCCCCCCCCCTTGCAAATTGCGCATCGCAGCGCGCACGGCAAGCCCAGCAAGGGCGCCGTGCAGCGCGCGCTGCGCGGCTCCTTCCCGCAGGGCCTGACGCTGGAGCACGTGTCGCCGGCGACGCGCCTGCTCGAGAAGCGGCGCCAGATGTTCGAGGTGCAGGCCGCGCTGGAGGGGCAGAAGGAGGAGTGCGCGGCGCGCGAGGGCGCGTTCCGGCGCCGCGAGGAGGCGCTGCGGCGCAAGGACCTCGAGCTGCAGGAGTCCCTCATTAAGTTCAACAAGTTTTTGCAAGAGAACGAGAACAAGCGCTCGCGCGCGATCAAGAGGGTCGCGGACGAGCGGAAGCAGGTGGGGTGCTGAGCGGCGCTGCTGCTGCAAACTCAATTTCAACTTCAATGTTTACCTCCGCTACGGCATCGCATCACTCTCAAGGTTCACAGCTGTTGTTGAGTGAGCAACGCGCTCGCTAATGATGCGCACGCGCTCCCAAGTCTGAGCGGTGCTGCTGCGGTCCTGAGCCGTGCTGCTGCGGTGCTGAGTCGTGCTGCTTCAGTGCTGAGCCGTGCTGCTGTAGGGCTGAGCTGTGCTGCTGCGTTGCTGAGCTGTGCTGCTGCGGTGATGAGCGGTGCTGCTGCGTTGCTGAGCTGTGCTGCAGTGGTGCTGAGCCGTGCTGCTGCGGCGCTGAGCCGTACTGCTGCGGTGCTGAGCTGTACTGCTGCAGTACTGAGCCGTGCTGCTGCGGTGATGAGCGGTGCTGCTGCATTGCTGAGCTGTGCTGCAGCGGTGCTGAGCTGTGCTGCTGCGGCGCTGAGCCGTGCTGCTGCGGCGCTGAGCGGTGCCGCTGCAGTACAGAGCCGTGCTGCGGCAGTGCCGAGCGGCGCGCCCGCCGCCGTCAGCGCTGCGTGGGCCTGTGTGTGCGAGCCTGAGCTGAAGCGCGCAGCCTCACATCGCATCAGCGCTCCGCTCAAACCCCCCTCTTTCCCCCCTCTTCAACCCCTAACCCTATTCCTAACCCTAACCCGCGCAGCGCGAGGCCAAGGAGGGCGAGATCTCCAGGCTCAAGGCGCAGTACCACGAGCGCCTAGACGAGGAGGCGCGTCTCAAGGAGGACCTCGAGGCGCACCGCCGCTACCAGGAGTACCTGTACAAGGTATGTATGGAGTACCTGTATAGGGTATGTATAGGTTTTGTGCTTGGGTGTGTTGATGACCTCCAGCCGCTACCAGGAGTACCTTGACAAGGTATGTATTGGGTACTTGTGTAGGCTATGATAGGTTTTGTGCTGTGGGTATGTAGGGACCTGGAGGCGCACCGCCACTACCAGGAGCATACCTGTACAAGGTATGTACTATAGGTCTGCAGGGGGCGTCGCGGCTCCGCAAGCAGCGGCCGCGCATGCCGACGAGTGCCGCCGTTGCGGTCGCCGCCGCAGCGCTCACACAGATACCAGGGGCAACGCGACAGCAGCTGCTAGGGTTTGTTCGCGCAAGCTGATTGACCTAAGTAAGCCTGGAGGCGCACCGCCGCTACCAGGAGTAGGTACTTTTTACTAATTCTCGCTCAGGGCGCGAAAAAGCCCAGATGATTGGCATCTAGCTGTAAGGAATCTACATGTCGTATGACAGTCTAAAAGTGTCGCAACGACAACCACTCAAACGCCGCCGCCGCCAAATGGCATCTCGGGGTCCTCCCCTACGTCCTCCTCCATGTGCCCCCCCCCCCTGGATTCTGCCATGCGTGTCATGACACGGCCAGAGTACGCCATGTGGAGCGCTGCCGACAGTGCCGAGCGTGAGCGCGCCAGGGCGATGCCCTTGAGAGCTTTAGGGCGCGCTCCTCCGGGCACTGACATCCTGCTGGCATACTCCGTCGGAGTAGGTACCTGTACAAGGTATGCGGGTATGTAGTGGCTCACAGGAAAAAGTTGAGAAAAGCGGCAGCAACTTGCTACGGTTGTGGATAATGACCGTTTCTGTCCACGTCAGCTGGTGAACCGGAGTAAGAAGAAGCGCACCAGCGCTACCTGTGTAAGGTTTGTATACGGTATGTGCTGTAGGTATGCAGGGGGCGTCGCCGCTCCGCGAGCAGCGGTCGCGCACGCGGTATGCGCAATGCGCATTCCAATCCGTGCACGCCGCCGCCGACGTTGACACGCGCGTGCGGCAGCTGACGCGTGCCCACGCGCCACGACGCAGGGGCTCACTCCTCTCCCGCCGCCGCCGCCGCCGCCGCCGCGTGCCGCCGCCGTCGCCGCCGCGTGCCGCCGCCGCCGCCGCCGCCGCCGCCCGCAGGTCGTGGAGGCCGCAGCGGACGACTACCCGGAGGTGCACGACCTGCTAAGCCGCTTCCGCACGCTGCGCGCGGCGAACGGCGCGCTCACGCGCGCGCAGGCGCGCAACGAGGGCGCGACGGAGGCGCTGCGCGAGGAGTACGCGGCGTACGTGAAGGCGCGCGCGAATGAGGTCCTCGACGGCAACAACCAGCTCAGCGGCCTGCAGAAGGAGCTCGAGCGCGGCGGGCGCGACGCGTACCTCGTGCAGGTCAGTCGGCGCACGGCAGCGGCGCGCTAGCGCTCTCGCTCTCTCTCTCTCTCTCGTGCGCGCGCGTGCTTTCTCCACGCATGGCCGTGTGCTGCGCCTGGTGCGCAGCTCGTACCGAAGGGCGCGCTCGACGCTGTGTTTCATCACACTTTGATGAGGTTGCCGCGCGCCCTGCAGAAAGAGCTGGACAGCGGCGGCCGCGACGCGTATCTCGTGCAGGTCAGTCGCTGCGCAGCGGCGGCAGTGGCGGTGCGCTTTCTCACCCTCTCTCTCCCTGCTCGGCGTCTTGTGCTGCTCATACTGCGTTTGATGAGGTCGCCCAGCGCCCCGCAGAAGGAGCTGGAGCGCAGCAGCCGCCAGCGGCACCGCGTGCAGGTCGGTCGATCCGCGGCGGCAGCAGCGCCGGCGGTGGCGGCGGCGGCGGCGGCGGTGGCGGCGGCGGCGGCGGCGGCGGCGTGCTAGCGCTCGCCCTCTCTCTCTCTCTGGCTCTGTGCGCGCGAGTGTGCCGCGCCTGTGACAGCTGGGTGCGCTTGATGCTGCGATTGACGAGGCGCTCTGCACAGGAGCTGGACCGCGGTGACCGCGGCACGTAGCGTACCTGCTGCGGGTTGGCGGCGGCGGCAGTGCATTTTGCGCATGCGGCGCGCTCTCTCGCGCCATTCAGGCACTGCGCTTGACACTGTGCTCTGAGATGGACACAGGACAATATGGGTGAAATGCCAACGCCCTGTGCCAGGTGGCACGCTTCGGCGAGGGCGCTGTTGAGCATCGCCAGTGCCGCGGGCTGCAGAGCGCGCCGCGACAGAGCGACGACAGCCCTGCCGCGGCCGCGCTCTCGCCGGAAGCGCGCCGTGCGCTCTCGCCCCCGCTCAACTCAGCAGCGGCGGCGGCGGCGGCGGCGGCGGCGGCGGCGGCGGCGGCGGCGGCGGCGCGATTGTCATTCATTGTCGGTCCGCGCCGCTGTTTTCACTCAGCGGCCATTCCGTGTCAGCGCCATCACCAACCTGTCACAGAGGCGCATGGCGAACAGTAGTCGTCTCATTACGGTGCTGACTGACGGTCCGCGCCGCTTCGATCTGCTCTCGCGCGCACGCGCAGGCGGACCTGGACCTGCGCATCCGCCAGATGAGCGACCGCGCGCTCGAACTGGGTCAGGTCCTGGGCGCCATTGCAAACATCCTCGACCGCTGCGAGCGCGGCAGCACCATCAAGCGCACCGCGGTAAACGGCGGCGGCGGCGGCAGTGGCGGGGGCGGCGGCAGCGGCGGTGGCGGCAGCGGCGGCGGCGGCGCCGCGGCGGGCAGCCTTGAGGCGGAGGGGCGGCTGGCCATTGACAGGCTGGAGGAGGTGGCAACGTACATGGTGGACTACACAAGTGAGTCATTGAGTCAGTGAGTGAGTGAGTGAGTGAGTGCTGCAGGAGATGGCGACGTACATGGTGGACTACACAAGTGAGTCATTAACTGCTGTGAGTGAGCAAGTGAGTGATTGTGCGGCTCACATGGGGCTGCCAGAGCGGAGGAGGTGGGTCGACAGTCACGGTGGACTACACAAGTGAGTCATTGAGTACTGTGAGTGAGGGAGTGAGGGAGTGAGTGAGTGACTGCTGGAGGAGTTCATGGTGGACTGCACACTTCAATCAATGAGTACGGTGGGTGAGTGGGAGAGTGTGCTGCTCACAGGCCTGACAGACCGAAGGAGGTGGCGACGTATATGTGTACATAATGGACTACACAAGTGCGGCAGCAAGTACTGTGAGTGAGTGAGTGCGTGAGTGAGTGCGCGGCTCAAGGCACTGACGGTTGAAAAGCCAGGCGCGCAAGACAAACGCAGTGCGCGAGCAGCGTCGCTTCTAGCGTTGCGGGGTGTATGCTGTGGCGCAAGGGACACAATGGGGCACGCTGGGTATCGAGGGCAACGAAGGTGGAACAAATGGCACCACTCCCTGACTGTACCTTGTCTCTCCTAACCCTAACCCTAACCTTAACCCTACCCCTAACCCTAATTCTGCAGGCGTGGTCGAGGAGTACGCGGAAGCGGAGCGGCGCGCTTAAACGCCCAGCGCAGTGCGCGCCCCGTGCGAGCAACGCGCCGCTGCCACCAGCTGGGCATGCGCGCTCGCATTCGCAGCAGCAGCAGCGGCAGCAGCAGCAGTAGCAGCAGTAGCCGCAGCAGCGGAGGCAGCGGCGGCAGCAGCGCCACTGCTGCAGCGACGAGGGCACCCATATTGCCACAGTGCTCAGCGCAGGGGCGGCAGCGCTCATACCAGCAGATCCACAGCGCCTTGGGCCGGCGGCGGCGGCAGCAGCGACGGCATTAACGGCAGCAGCAGTAACGGCAGCGGGGGCGGCAGCGGCAGTCCAAGTGCTGAGGCGGAACCGCGACCGCGGTGTGACGGCAGCAGTGGTAGCGGCAGCGGCAGCGGTGCATGGATGTTGAGTTGGGCGCGGCGCAGCTAAGACGTAGACGCCCGGCCGCTTCTGCGGCAGGATCGAGCGCCATTGCGCCGCCCGCCACCACTGCGCAGCGCTGCATCAGCTGCCTGCGCGGCGCCAGAGACGCCGCGCTGCAGCGCGCTGCGCGTGCGGGCGCGCAGACAAGCGAGTTGTGGGTCGCTGCAGCTGCGCGCGCGCGCGTGAGCACGCTAGGCCGTGCGCTCTTGCTGAGCATCTTCCACAATGGCCACGATTTCCATCAACAACTCTTGCCGTCTTGCGCTGTGTGCAAGCCGTGATGCACTGCGTGTTTCGTGCTGCGTTTGGTCCACTGTGGCGCGTTTGCTCCAACGACCGGTCAAGTTGTCTCTGGCTGGTGCAGCACGTCGGATTCGACTGGCTGAAGATAAATCTGTTGGCGACTTCTCCGAGAGCAGACAAATCAGCAAACACTGCAGCAGCACCAGCGCGTCCAATGAGTTCCTTCAGACCGTGTCACCATTTTCCGTGGTGCAGGTCAAGGATTGTCCCGCCAGTGCTAATACACGCCATATGTACGTCCTCGTCATGACGCGCGTCATGAATGACTGCAGTGCTTCTCGTGCAATACATCAGCCCTGCGTTCAAATCGCATTAACAGCAGGAGGCGTGCACGACCATTCAGCAGTTGAGACTGAGGCATAGTGACTGGCGCGGGCACTGTCCCCTGGGCCCCTCCGCTTCCCCTCAGTGAGCCCCTGACGGAGTACACACCTTCAGACACTTGCAGATTGTCACATGACACTCAGACTACAGGCAATTCATTATCACATCAGCTGGGTTTTTTCCACGCCCTGAGCGAGTACTCATAAAAGGTACTGGGGGGGGGGGAGAGGAGGCAGGCAGCAGCGGAAGCAAGGCAGCAGAAGCAAGAGGCACGAAAGGAACAGATAAGGGATCCGCGAGCGCTAGATGCGCGCTCAGCCTAGTATTATAATAAAAAAGCACGGCGGGGGGGGTGGAAACCCCTTCGCCGACGCGCGCACGCGAAGCGTGAGCGGCCAAACGACTTATGCAGGTCGGCAGACCCTCCGCTTATCACGCTTCGCATACGTAAATACGATGTTGACTCGCAAGGTTTTACGGGCGGACTTGGCAGTGCGGCGCTGCCGCGTGCCTCTCGGGTATGCATAGGGATGCTGCTGAGCGCGCAAAGGGGAATAGGGGGGGGGGGGGGGGGCGGGGGGCGCTACTGCGTGCACTTACTGCACGCCACCCCCCCCCCCCCCCCCCCCCCCCCCTTGTCCCCCTCACGCGCAGACGATGCGACTTAGAACCATGGGCAACAACGACGACGATGAAAACATAGAATACGATGCCCCACCCAGGCATGCTGCTGCGCGCAGCCTTTTGAGATGGGGGCAAAAGTAAGTGGGGGGGGGGAGCCCCCGAGGCGACGGTCCTTGAAGAGAGCTCTTATCTATTGCGCCGATGCTCACGACCGCATTTTTCGCTGCCACTTGTCGCCACCAGGAAGGGTGGCCAGCGGCAGCAGCCGGAAGGCGTAGAAGGCCTGACTCTCGTACCGGGAGGGGAGGTCAGCGCCCGCGCAGCGGCGCGGCGGCGCAGCGGCGGCAGCAGCAGCGGCGGCGGCGGCAGCAGCAGCGCTCAGAGGAGCGCCGGGCCTCTCGGCGGCGCCGCAATGGCGGCAGCAGCGGCGGCGGCGGTGGCAGCAGCGCTCAGAGGCAGCGCTCAGCGGCGGCGGCGGCGGCGTCCGCGGCGGCAGGTGGGATGACGCGCACGGCGACGCGCATGAGCTCCGCGCCGCAGCCGCGGCGGAACGTCGCCTTGAGCGGCGCATCCTCGGCGCCGGCGTGCAGCGCCGCGAGCAGCGCCGCCTCCGCCGCGAACGCCGCGGGCGCGGTGTAGCCGGTCGCGTGCGCGAGCGTCGGCGTCCACGCGTCGGCGGCGCCGGCGCCGCGCAGCGCCGTGCTGACGGCGGCGGCGGCGAGCGCGGAGGGGCGCATGCGCATCGCGTCGAGCGAGCCGAGGGAGAGCTCGGCGAGGTACGCCGCGAGGTGCGCGGCGCGCGCGGCCCACGGCGCTGCGTGCTGCTGCTGGCGGCAGTGTTGCTGCTGCTGCGTCACCGGCTCATACGAGCGCGGCTGCGTGCAGCCCGCCGCCTTGAGGTAGCGCGGCAGGAACGACACGACGCTCGGCGCGTGCAGCGCGTAGCCGAGCGCGGCGCACAGCGCGTTCTCCGC
The DNA here is from genome assembly GCA_017506865.1 of Tribonema minus. Lineage (NCBI taxonomy): Eukaryota > Xanthophyceae > Tribonematales > Tribonemataceae > Tribonema > Tribonema minus. Next base: position 51,489 of record JAFCMP010000215.1, read on the forward strand.
GGCGGCGACGGCGGCGGGCGTGACGGCGGCGTGCAGCCCCGCGGCGGCGACGTGCGGCGGCAGGTCCGCGACCTCCTCGAGCTTCGCCGCGCAGCGCAGCGCCGCCGCGGCGAGCGCCTCGCCGGCGAGCCTGTCCGGCAGCGCCGCCGCCGCGAGCGCGCGGTCCATGAGGCGCACCGCGCAGTGGAGCGTCTCCGCGCGCAGCGCGGCGGCGTGCGCGCGTGTGCACATCCAGTTGACCAGCAGCGCGCGCTCGTCGAGCGCGAGGACGTTGGGGTCCTGGCGCGCGGCGATCGCCTCCGGCGTCGCGCCGCGGTGCGCCGGCAGCAGCTCGCGCTCGCGCAGGTGCCGCTGCAGCTGCGCCGCGTACTCCGCGCACAGCTCCGCGTCGTCCGCGTCGGCGGCGTCAATGTCGACGACGCCGTCCGGCAGCAACTGCTTCTGCTGCTGGTGCCGCCGCCGCTGCTGCTGCTGCTGCTGCTGCTGCGCGTGCCTGGTCAGCCGCCGGTTAGCCTCCTCGCCCGGGTTCTCGCTGGTGGCGGAGGCCTCGTCCGAGTGCAGCACCTTCGTCGGGGTGGCGAACCGAGGGCGCTTGCGGTGCTTGGAGGCAGCCCTGGGCGCTGGTGGTGCTGCAGTCCCTGCTGTAGAGGCCGCGCAGCACAGCGGCATGCGCCCCTTGCAGTCGACGGGAGTGTCGTGCAGGTCGAGCCTGGCGAGGTCCATGGCGTTGCCGCTGAGCTCGTGGAGTGCAGATCTTTGGCCTGCAGCTGGGGCAGTGGTACGAAGCATGCCGAGGCCGCCTGCGTTGTGCTGCTTCTGCATGCTGACGGTCGTCGTGCGTATTTGCTGATCTCGTGCAGACCGCAGACCTCTTGCTGCTGGGAATCAGCGCGTTGCTTTGCTGTTGCAGAGGACGCTGCTGTGCCGCAGAGCTTGCACCGGCCTGGGGGGAGGCGGAGCTGCAAGAGGAGGGCAGGAGAGGCTGGGGTGCAGCGAGGTGAGGGAGTGGCGCACAGATCGCAGCGCTGAAGTTTGGCGTGTGATCCAAATTCAAATTTGCTGTGTGTCCAAATATTCGTCAAAAGTTTGCTGTCGGTTGCTCTTTCACGGGGGGGTTCTTTGTCACCGACGTCTGAGAGTGTAATGAGTTGCCACTGATTGAGACATGCACTGACTTCATGCTGATACTGTCACGTTGCAAGGTATATGCAGCACACCTAGATCAAGGCACGTGCGACGCTGACTGAAGGTAGCTCATTGAAGGCAAGCAGCGATGCCATCCTGGGCGAGGGGAGCAACTTGAACTCTTGATAAGGTTGAGCAAGGACGACACGTACATCAGGAAAACCTGCCTTTTTGAAGCAGCCAACATGTTTAGTGCCGTATTTGTTCCTGCAATTACCCGGATCTGTTGTGAGACCTTGCAATTTGATGACAACTCATGCAAAACATGTGGCTCGCCATTTCTGCTGCCGCAGTGTCGACTTGGTATGTTCAAATTGCGACTCAATTTGCTGGGTCTGCGGGTTTGTGGGGTTCTGGAGCCCAGACACTATGTACCAAGCGCTCCCGGGCCGTAAGCATTATATATCAGGGATGGGTCCATATATTATCGGTGCATCCTGATCCAACCTTGATCTGTCTTGAGTGAGTCGCCGCATCAATGTGACCACCTGACACACGTCACATAGGTCCACACAGTGAAGCGTACTGAAAGCAACATAGTGTCGTCAACAAGTGCTGTTGTCTGTAGATATGTCGATCGTCGTACGAATTGAAATTTCTTGCAATACAATAAAAGTCAGTAACTCTGCCGTGTGCCCGCGTAAGCATACTACATGCTGCTGTCTCTTGAGTCGCCTGCTCTTGTCGCCTGCTTCCGCCCCCCCGCGGCCGGCCGGGAGCGCGAATATGAGCGAAAATAGCCCGAAAAACTGGCGTAACTGACAGTAAACGTAACTTGAAGAAGCTTTTCTAGAGCAAAGTGCAAAGAGAAAGCGAAGGCAGGCAGCGGCGCTACATATACCATGGTAAGAATAATGGCAACGCTGATCACTCTATGTAGGGACTCGAATGGCTGTCTGCTGTGGTCTGCACAGGAGCGTTGCATGTGTTCTTGCCACCAATTGCGAAAACACTTGCTTGCTGCTGCTGTGAACGGAACGGTGTATCAACAACTGTGCTGGCTTGTGATGCTAACAGAGTAGGTGTAACGCACAAAGCATTTCGCGCTACATTGCCTCGCCAGCTGCTCATGCATCACTGCTGTCGCTGCAGTACTGACGACGCTCGCTCGCTTTTGCATCTGCGCTGCCATGTGTGTTGTCATCGACAGACAACCTGTGCGCAGGCCATCAAAACCTGGGAGGCAAAAAACGAGGCGGTGGCGGAAGAGGCCCCGGTGGTAAAACTCTACTGCCAGCTGCCCCCAATAGCCAAACTGGACAACTCTCTCAACACCCTGAAAAACTGCGAGCACCTGAGCCTGAGCACCAACTCCATAGACCGGCTCATACCACTGGCGGGCATGAAGCGGCTGCGCATCCTAAGCCTCGGCCGCAACGTGCTCAAGCGCATAGAGAAGCTCGAGGACGTCGCCGACACCCTCGAGGAGCTCTGGCTCTCGTACAACCAGATCACGTCCCTCGAGGGCCTCGGCGCGCTCGCGAGCCTCACCACGCTGTACGTCTCCAACAACAACATCAAGTCGTGGGCGGAGCTCGACCGGCTGCAGGCGCTCACGCACCTGCGCGACGTCACCTTCGTAGGCAACCCCATCTACGGCGAGATGAGCCGCGAGGACGCGCGCGTGGAGGTGCTGCGGCACGTCCCGCAGGTCGCCAAGATCGACGGCGACATGGTGCGGCCGTCGGAGCGCGAGGCGGCGGGGCTGGAGGCGCTCGCATAGCATTGGGCGGGGCGGGCGGGTGAGGGAGGGAGGTGGTGGCGACCGCGCCTGTGCCACACGCGCGCCCGTGCCGTTGTTTCAAATACATACTTCCTTGTACATACATTTATAGTGTTGTTGCGGCTCGGCGGGGCGGCTGTGTATGTGTGTTTACGCTGCTACTTGTACTGCTTGAGGCGTGTAGTGTCCCTTTGCAGCCATATGCAGCACTGCCGGCGCTACAAAGTGACGGATGGAGGGCAGCAGCGCAGTCAGCATGGGATCGTGCTGGTGGATGGGTGCTGGTGTGCGGGCGGCAGTGCTGGTGCTGTACTTCAAGGAGCGGAGCGCCATGCGGTGAGCCTCGCACAAATATAGCTTGTTGCTGCAACAGTGCGCGTTCGACTGGTTGTGGTAGTGCACTCATTTGAGGCGGTGCTATATCAATTTGATGACATCAAGCCAGTAGGCATAGCCCGTGCCTCCATGTAAAGAAACGGTTGGTGAGGTTTCTGCGCCTGCAGAGGCATCCACTGTAGCGCATCAGGCTTTGTAGCAATGTCATGCGTAAGCCTGTGAAGCAACGAACAAATTGCAGCATTTTCAAGTATGTGCCAGCTCTGGACGCCTGAGCATGCGCGCATCACAATGTAGCTGGCGCGTTAGGCTCAGCAGCTTCAATCAGCACGCGGCGATCGACAGCCACTTCACGCCTGCCAGCCGAACGCCGTGCGCCGCGCTGCAGCGCGATGCAAAAGCACAAGCTGCAGCCAACAGCCGCGCACGCTCCGCTCCACTTCGCGAAAGTTATGGCTGTTATTGTATGTCGAGCTTCCTCTCGATGGTGCGCAAGCGCGCCTCCACGCTGTCTATCACCAGGTCGCGGCTCGTGACCTTGTGCTCCACCGCCCCCAGCCTGTACTCCACGCTCCCCTCCGCAGCCGGCGCGGAGGCGGCGGCAGCGCGCGCGCCCTCTGCTTTTGGCGGCGCCGCCGCCGCTGCCGCTGTCTCCAGCGCGTCGAGCCTGTCGAGCACTGACGCCAGCGAGCGCTCCACGTACTTGCCCAGGACGTCCACTTCGATGTTGACCTTGGGGGGGGGGGGGCAGGAAGGCGGGGGGATGGGGGGGGGGGGGGGGGGGGTAATGAGGGGCAAGAGGAGTGAGATGTGCGCGCAGAGAGTGGGGCGATGGCGGTGGCCGCAGAGCCGTTCGCTGAAAGCGGTTTTGATGAAAGCGCCGTGCGTGCATGAGTGACTTCGAGAGTGACGGACTCAGGCACGTGTGCTGCCGGAGCAACTGCTGCCGGCAAGATGGTACCCTGCCGCTTGTCTGTGCGACAGTCTGCATCCTGTCGTGCTTGCACGAGCAGCGCACTCAGCAGTGCAGCGCACACAAAGGCACAGCCCCGCCCATACCAGCGACAGCCGCAATCATGCATCGTTTTGTACGCTCCTGTTGCCAAAGCGTGTGCCTAGGGATGCATGTGATACCTACATTTCTTGGGCTACAGAGCTCAGGCTACAGCAACCGATGAGAGACACTGCGGCTGCTGCGCCAAATCCATTCTTATGAATTCTGTTGTGCAAGTACCGATCCAAAGAATCACACTGGAATTACAATCATTTCTACTGGCAGGAATGAACGTTTTGGTTCCCGATGATCGCTCGATGCGCCGGCGCACGTTACTGCAGCATGTTCGCTGCACAATGCGCGGAGGGGGGGGAGGGGGGGGGCGCACACACGCGATTGCTGCATTGTTTGCTGCACATGCGCAAGGGGGTGGGGGATGGGGGGAGGGCGCTGACCTTGTCGCCGACGGCCTTCCCCGGCAGCACGATGTGCGCCTGCGTGTACGCGACGAGCATGAACGTGAACCACGCCTCCGCGGCGTTCACCTCGCACACCGTGAGGCTCGTGCCGTCGATGGCAATAAAGCCCTTGGGCACAATGTAGCGCATGAGCTCGCGCGGAGCGCTGACGCGCACCCACAGGCTGTCGCCCTCCGGCGTGAACGCCGCTATGGTGCCGACGTCGTCGACGTGGCCCTGAACGAAGTGGCCGCTGTTGCGGCCGCCGCTCGCGAGCGCGCGCTCGAGGTTGACGGCGTCGCCCGCCGCGAGGTCGCGCAGGTTGCTGCGGCGTAGCGTCTCCGGCGCGAGGCCGACCCTGCGTTGGGGGGGGGGGGGGGGGGCACGCACCGGGGGGGGGGGTCATCATCATGAAGATGTAATTTGTGCACATTGCTGATGCAAGCGCACGGCATTCGTGACTTTGGTGTGCATGCCTGTGGAACGCATCATGGTGCAGAGGCAGCACGGAGAGCACTGCACATGTGCTTTACTCATGAGTCACGACGCTGGGGGGGGGGGGGGGCTTCGTCAGCGCGGCCGAAGCAGTGTGCCAGCGTGGCGGCGAGTGAAGTGGTGATGGCATTGGGGGGAGCGTCGCTCATGTTGACGAGCGCACGCAGTGTCCCAGCGTGGCGGCGCGTGAAGTGGCGGTTGCGTTGGGTGAAGCATTGCTTGCGTTCATGAGCAGCTCGGCACTGCCCTGCGATCGTAATCGATGCGGCATGTTACAGTCACTCGCATCTTGCCGCGTCTAGTGCAGTGCGGTCGATGAAATTAGGGTCGCGCGCGCAGGGGGGTGTAGTGGGGGATTTGTAGCAGCCGCAGCGAAGCCAGTTGCGGTCGCGCGCAGCAACGAACGAGCCACGCCCTGCTGTCCTGGCGGAGGCTCAGAGCAGCGCACGTCTACGCAGCAAGTCCGGTCAGCGCGCGACAGTCTTGCCGGGGCCGTCGAGCTCGGTGCACTCTGCGGCGCTACGTCGTCTTTGGTGCGATGTGAGCATTCGCAGGTTGGTCGCACAGACGCTGCAATGCTGCACGTGTGCAGGCAACAGCCGGAGCGGGTGTTCTGCGCGTGCATCATCGTTGTTCACGACGCTGCTGTGTCAGACCAGCCACAAACACCCTTCATCTGACATCGACGACCTGGTAACTGCCTGCCTGGGGTTCCGAAAACCGCAAATTCTGACACACGGCAGTTGCCAGTTTGCGAATTGTTCAGCAGTTATTTATCGAAAAACCCGTGGCCGACAGCATCATAGCCTACGGTGACGCCTCTCGTGCATGGAAGCAAGTGGTGTGTAGCTGTTATGACACTCTCAACCTCACTTCAGAGGCCGTGTGCACGCCTCAAACAAGAGGTGTACAGCTTGTAACGACCCTACATACTAATTGTGGCCCACCTACACAATGCGACCTCAATGTGAGCGTTGCAATTATCCACAGGCAAAGACGGCACGGAGCGGTCACAAAGTTGCTGGAAACCATCAATACATGTTCACCTTGCGATCCTACAGGACGGCACCACAGGATCGGCCATGACAACGTGCAGCGTTGCAATGCAAACAATTTGCAAACCGTTACGGTAGCGTATTCACTTCATCGCAATGCTACAATTTGTAAGCCATAAGGTGGCGTACTTAGTGAACTGCAGCACCTGAATTGCTCTTCGTCAAAGTCTGTGACTGTCAGGCAGACGCCGTTCACCGCGATGCTGCAGCCCAGCGAAGCGCCCTCCAAAGCCACTTTCGCCGCTATCGTGAGCTCCACTCCCTCCCCCACGCTGCCATCCCAGAGCTTGATGGCTGAATTGCGCTCCAGGCTCTTCACTGTTCCTTTCTCCTCCACGATGCCGCTGAACATCGCTCTGATGACGGCTCGCCTTTGAGACGTGGATTTTGCGAAGGTGCCAGAGGTGCCCATTGGCAAGCGGCCAGATGTGGTGCTGCTGGTCGGGGCGAGGCACGTGCGCGACGCATGCATGGGCAAAAACGCGCTGACATGGCAGCACCAGCACGCCGCCAGCGACAGCAGGTTTCTTCTCCTGCTCATCATATTTCCAGATGTTGCGTCTTGAAAAAGGCACTGGAAATTGCTGCTTGAACCGGCGGATGCCGTTCCCGGTCTCGCCTGCGCTTTAGGCCTAACCGATGGCTTGCAAGTAGTGGAATCAATCATTTTCACAACTTCAACTGTCAGGTCAAACTTCCAGGCGATCAAACATCACCCTTCTCATCATACGTGCGGGCATCGGCGGCGACACCTGCTTAACCTCAAGCGCCGCGACAACGACAGCAGCGTACGACAAGGAGGCCGCCCTGATCGAGGCAAGAGACATATTTGGGCCGCTCCGCTCCTAGACTACATCATCCGTCGGGGCGTTTTCTGCCTGGTCTGGGAAAATAAGCCAATTCTACCTGCAGTAGTACACATGATGGCAGCCATACCCAACGCACGCTGTAGCAGCTGCATCTGTGAGACAGTGCAGTGGTGTTGACCGCACGTGCTGGACTCGCGCTACGCCGACGCCATTCTGCCCGCGTGAGGCAGCAAAAGGACAGACACAGTGCCGCAAAGGCCCCTCTCTGCCTATGCGCCATGTCCGCAGCGGTCAATGCACCTTTGCGGCTCGGCATGAGCCTGATGGCGCCATACAAGCACGAGCCACTCCATAGTCCAGACCCTTCCGTGGACACAGACGAGTTCTACGACGCCTACTCGAGTCCTCCCAGTTCCAGACCTTCGCGTGCCGCCGCGGCCGCCTCCGCTGCCTCCCCCCGGCTCACGGCTGGCGTCCAGCCGTATCTCTGCAAACCACAACAATGCCAGACGCAGCAGCTGGGGCAGTCGGTGCTTGGACCGAGGGGGAGCACCTGCGACGATGCCTGCAGATTGCTCGGCCTGAGCGACCGCAACTGGGGGTCGGCGGATAATGACAACTCTGACGGTCATAGATCGGTGAGTC
>JAFCMP010000216.1:0-59179 GCA_017506865.1 Tribonema minus
GGCACACGCATGTGCACACCAGCGCACGCGCCACACAGGGAAAGGAAGCATTTGCAGAACTGCATGTTCAGCTTTTCCTAGACCACCGACCAATATGCGGCGGCCTGGAGCAGGTCTGCGATGGGTGCGGCAACCTCTTCATCAGACGCACAGCAGCAAGCGCCACGACACCATCTGGTGATCTAGGGGCCCTGGACCAGTGCGACGTGTGGCGCTGCGCCGACTGCCTCGCAGGCCCGGTCGCCGCGACAGCATGCACACTGTCAGGCTGTGACCGTGCATCAGGCCATGATCACATTGCTGACATACACACCCGACCAACGACATGCGCGGCGGCAGCGGGTGGTGCAGCTGTTGGTGTGGGGAATAGCCTGAAGCCAACAGCCGCGCTGCTCGCCGCCGCTAGCAAATGTGGTCCCATACGCAAAATCCTCGGATGCGAGCACCTGGGGGTGGACCCCAGGCAAGCCCATGCATCTACGTTGGACGGTGTGGCAGTTGCGCCGCTGCCGAGACTGACCCGGAGCAGCACATGGGTGTGCTGCCTGGCGAAAGTCGTGCTAGCGATAGCGGCGCAACGATGTCAAGCAACGATCGTGTGCCCAGCACACCTGGCAGTGCAGCAGCTGCTGTCGCAGCGGCGCTCAGTCTAGCGAATGCCCCAGGGACCCGACGGGATCTCACTGGCAAGGCTTGCTGGGGGCGGCTGGCGCACTCGCGCGCAGGGTACGTGCACTGGCCCTTGCCCCCAATCGGGCACGTGTCACGGTGCTTTGCGCTTGGCCGACGGGTACCAAGCTTGAACCCTGCCGCACGTCACGCCGACTGCACGCGCCAGCAACACAGACCCTGCTGGGCCGGACTCCCTGCGCACCGCTGGTGAATCAGATGCATGACCTGACGGTCACGTTCAGCTTGCTCTCCCTCCGAGAAGAGGGTAACGACCTGGCAGCGGTGTTTGACCAACTCTCCCTTAGGGAACCGGTCGTTGCCAGGTCGCCTCGCCAGCCAGCCGGGAAACATGGCGAGTCAGACGTAACGCAGGCCGGTGATACCAGCACCCACGCAACAATGACCGAGACAGCATCTGTCACGGCTATGGTTGCCAGTGGAAAGCGCAGTCGACGCAGAGGTAAACACAGACGGCGGACGCAGGAGCGACAGGCCCAGTGCGACAATTCTCCTGCACCCCTAGGGCCTGGCACCAGCCACCACACCGCCAAGGGGCGGTGCCTCTGCCCCCTCAGCACCAATATCCGGGCCGGCGAAGGTCACCACCGTGACGGTGGCGACCCGGATACCCTCAACCGTGTGCCATACAGTCACCGTGGAGGAGCAGCAAGACGCGCTGGCAAAAGCCACCAACTATGGTTTTTCCACTTGGCACACGGGCCTGCAGGCACTCCACAAACAGGCGCTTGGGGAAAACACAGCGACGCTAGCACGTGGTGGGGAGCTTCGCCCCGTGAGCAACGTGGGCAACGGCAACTGCCTGATTCATACAGCTCTACACGGCATAGGCAGCGTCGCAGTTGAGCACGGACTGCCGGCCCCAGCGCTGGTGATTGCCATGCGAGAGGCACTGCTGGACGGGATGGTGGCATACGTCACGCAGGGGGCGGGCAAACAAGGGGCCAGCATGTCATCGATGCGTCAACTGACCGCGCATGCCGCAGCCCAACCTGCGTGTACACGTGAACAATTCGACACGTACGGGACACGCGCTCGCTGCCTCGCAATCGAGTACGGCACAAATGAAACGGATAGCAAGGACAGCGGGCACACGCTCCTGCTGCAACGCCTACAGGAAGAGGGCGTGTGGGGACGGCCCCTCGGTTTGTCTGTGTGGGCCATTGTTGCAGCGGTCTACGCGGTCTCGGTGACGGTGTGGCAGGCCAAGCCTCAGGCCACTGGCAGCACGCAAAAATCAACAGGGCTGGTGCTGGCACAACTGATGGGGCTGCCAGCGGTATTCGCACCGGCGACTCCAGCTCAGCCTGACTGCCATCTGGATGTGCTGTGGACGCCGCCTGGGCTATATACAAATGTGGGACACTTTGAACTGCTTGTCGCCCCTGCGGCAGCTCCGCCCTTGCCAACCACTATGACAGCGTCGGCGACCACTCAAGCTGACAGCACCCACATCACGGCTCCGAGTCGGACACAGCCCCGTACTGCGCTGCAGTTGCCACAGCAGCCTGAGCCACTGAGGTGTCCACTATGCACACTGGCATTTTGGCAGCTTGGTCAGAAAGAGGACAGCAAACAGCGAGGCAAACTGTCAGCTGCGAGCCGCATGGCACCGGTAGTGGCCCACTTCAACGGTGGTAGCTGCACGAGGTCGATGCTGAACCCTGAGGCGAGCACATCACACTGTCAGCAAAATCCGGCGGCAGCATACGCCAAGGGCATCCGGCAGCAGGTTGATCACGACCCATCCGGTGACCGTGCCCCTTCAGGCAGCAGTACCTGCAGCACTGGGGCACACCATGCCAAGCATGTGCAGGAGATGAGCACCATGTATGGTTGCACGGCAGAAGACTTCCTACGGGCGGTAAGGAAGCTGAGTGCATGCACAGGTGCCTGCGGCCTGGTCCATATGTCAGCCAGCGCGGGGCAGAGGCAATGCGCGCTGACCTCGCCATGCCACACGTGTCGACGGAATGGAAGCGCCCCCACGCGCGCACGCCCGGCAGTACCCCCGGGCCAGTCCGAGGGCGGGGGTGCGGGTAGCGACGGCGCGGCCGCGGCGGCGGGGGCTGCCGCAGCGACACCTCCAAAACTACCGGCGGTGCCGGCTAGTGGCGCTGCCAACTCAAAGTCTAGCAAGAAACGCCCGGCGGCCACGGCAACCGGCGCGCAACGCCGGCGCCGAACGGCAGCTGCTGCGGCACCGCCTAGCAGCGCCGGCAGCCGCACTCAGTCTGACAGCCTGAGGCTGCAGGACAGCAGCCCCCCCCACGGGACGGCCGTGGGATGGGCGGACATGGACGTGGACCCGCCGGACGATGCCGCGTCACCGCCCCCCCCGACCACCACCACCAGTGGCAGGCCCTCAAAGCCCCAGGCACGAGCATCCCTGGCTTGGGACCTCTCGACGCCCTCGGTCGTCCACGCACTTGACCAGACCAATGAGGCGGATCTACTGCTGCTGCGGTTCACCACGACTGCCAACCCCTTCCGCACTCAGCTGCAGTGCACCCAGTGGGCACGGCTAGTGGAGCACGCCACACGACTACTGGCGGACGCCACAGACAGTGCACGTGAGGCGGCACGGGTGCGCCTCCACCATGGTGCCGGGGCGTTTGCTCATCAGGTTTCTCAGACTCTAGTGCAGCGCGGCTACAGGCTGCTGCACCTGCTAGCAGCGATGGCCTTTGGTAGGCAACCGGAGGGAACCGGTATGCCGCCTGCGGCCCGGCTGGCAGCGTTGCTGTCTGGCGACTTCGCGGAGCTACTGAGAAAGACGCTGTCAGCAGCAGCGGCGCTGCGGGCCCCCAAACCAAACAACGCAGCTATGGCGTCGGCACAAACGAACTTCGATGCCGACTGGACGGAGGCTGACTCCAGGCAGCAAACAGCATGCGCTGCCCTCTCAGGCAAGCGACGGGGGGTAGGCTTGGCTGCCGCACGACTAGAGGCGCGTGAAGCATGCGCCCCAGCAGACGAGGTCACGGCACAGGTGCTGGCAGCAAAGCACCCTGAAACTGGCACCCGGCCGGGGGTAGTCGATACGCCAATGGAGCAAGTGCGCGGCCTGGTACGCGACGCCCGGCGGCACTGCTTACACAGCGCAGGGGTGGCAACGACCACCGGGCCAGCTGGCAGCGGCAGTCCTGTCTTCGAATCGGGTCAGGCACATGATCACAGCGATAGGCCTGAGGATGCTGCCAGCGCAGCCGGACGGCGCCTCGAGGTGGAGGCGGCAGACATACTGTCGACCTTGTCCGCAGCAGGGGCGGGGAAGGCAGGAGGGCTGGACGGCCTACGCTATGAACACCTCTTGATGGCCGCTGGGCCTGGTGCACCAGTGAAAGCAGCCACCCGCCCCGTGAGCAGTGCCTCGCCAGGACTAGCTGGTGATTCAGAATCAGATGTGATGGAACCGGCATTCGCCCATCACCTGGCCAAGGTGTTCACGACGCTGCTTGTTGAGCCCGAACTGCTGCCGGAGCAATCGCAACGGCTTCTCCGCGCCGCGGCCCTCTCAGGCATAGGACAGAAGCGGCGTCCGATCGCCTGCTCCAGTGTCTGGCGCAGACTCCTCGGGTCCACAGCGGCACGGAGTGTCAAGGGCAAGATATCGGGGCTGCTGGCCTCCATGTCGCAGTTTGGCGTAGGATACCGGTCTGGCGTCGAGCATGTGGCAGCGCGCGCGCGCGTGTGGCACGAGCTGTATGGCACCACTATCCAACTGGACTGTGAGAACGCATTTAACAGTGTGGATCGCGCCGCCATTGTGCGGGGGCTTATGCTCTTCTGTCCGGAGCTGCTCCCGCACTTTGAGTCCGTATACTGTGGTGACACTGCCCCAGAGATGCGGGTGGAGGTGAACGGTGAAGCTCGCATTATCTGCTCCCACCTAGGGTGCCAGCAAGGGGACCCTCTAGGGCCGCTGTACTTTGCAGTGGCAGCGGCCTTCCTACTCTTCTACCCTGATGGAGTGAATGCGACGCCCGGCAGTATGCCGGCCTACGGCCACAGCACAGCGGAACCGCCAGCCCCGCACTGCGCTTTCCTGGATGACCTCAACGTGCTGCAAGCTGCCTACTTCGACGATGCAGCGGCCGCTGGGGTGGCAGAGGTGATCCGCCGGCTGGCGGCAGGGGGCCTACGCGTTCGACCAGACAAGTCGCTGGCCATCGCCATGCGCGGCACAGTGTTTGATGAAGCGGCCAGAGCACGCCTGCGCGCCCTTGACATACCGTTTGTGGACACCACCATGCCAGAATCCAGTCAGGGCTTTACGTCGGTCGGGGTACCGGTAGGGCACCCAGCCTATGTGCACGCTGCCATGAGCAAGCATCTTGTCGACGCAGGGACATGGCGATTGTCGTGGCAGCTAGCTGGAATGGCGCGGCATCACCTACAGGCAGCACAGTTCATTCTACGCAGGTCACTGACGAAGCGCATGGGCTTCTTAGCTCGGGTCGTTGACACGGCTTTGAGTGAGACATGGTTGCACGCGTTTGACGGGTTCTGTGCATGGACGCTCGAACGCATGCTGCATCTGCACGGCTGCTCTACCGCGGCAGCCATGAAGTCACACCTGCTGGCCGCCTGCACTGCTGGTGACAATGAGGAAGCCAGCAGTGGCAGCGTGCTGGTATTGCCGCGCTTGGGCCCGCCAGAACTCACGGACATCGCAGTGCCACTGCGGGCGTCACGGTTGCCGGAGCGACGAGGCGGTCTGGGCATGCCGCTTTTGGGGCTACTGGCACCAGCCGCATACACGGCCCAGGCATGCACAACACTGAGGCCGGCAATAATTCATGCCACTGTGGCAGCAGGGGCCCTGAGGCTCGGCACTGACGAACACGGCGCAGTCACCTGGTTCGCGCAGCACTCATGCGCAATACGCGAGGACCAGGGACTGCCGCCAATCATCGAGGCCGTGCGACGCTCTACGCGAGCGCTGACAGCTGATGGCGGCGAAAAATCACGCACAGCTGTGGCCGAGCAGCTCCCAGCATCGTTGCTACGGTGGGCAGCAGATACGACGGCCGCAGCGTCGACGCTCCCCACTGCGGTGCAAGCGATCTACGCCGCAACTGCCGTCACGGAGACAGTGACCACTGAGCCAGCCCCACACACCCACGGCATTGTGCCTGGCGCCGAGGCGGCCGCTGCGGCGGCGACCGTACCTGGCCCTCAAGCCGCTGCCGCGGCTGCCCCTTCCACGCCCGCTAAAACACAAACTAGCGCGGAAGAAAGCAGCTGCAGCGGCGGGCAGGAGGACGACGACGACGACTGGGAGGCCTATGCTGACGAGATCTGCAGGAAGGTAGTGCCCCGCCGCCGGCGCGGTCACTTCACGCACGGACTACAAGCCGGCCTTTCAAATGTTCTTCGACGTCAATACGAGGATTGCCTGGTGGAGGACCTAGAGGCTGCCTCGGCTGGTGCCGTGGGCAAGCCGACGCAGGCTGCACCTATTGGTGACTCGCGCGACACCAGCCGCCGCCGCCAACAGGCTAGCGCGCGGGTCCTGGCGCAGCTGCGCAGCCAGCGTGCGTCCGGGGCAATGGCGTGGATGAGCGTGCCACCCACTGCCAATGACCGCCCGGGTGCGGCGCCCATGTCCAGTATGGCAGCAGCCACGATGATTTTGATTGCGATCTTCATAGACGGGTGGGGCATACAGGGCGAGGTGTGCCCATGGCGGTGCAGTGATGTGAGCCCCACCTCCACGCATGCGATCAGCTGCCCCAGCCAGCACATACGGGGGCACAACGCGACACACACTGCCCAAAAGCGGTGCCTGCAGCACATCTTGAGACAGCACCATGTCTCTATTGTCCGCAATGAGGACGCTAGCGTCTTCAAGGTACCAGGGTATCGGGCGGACACAGTCATTGACCCAGGGTGTCTGCACTTTAGCAGTGCATACCGTAACAAGGGAATAGTGCTAGACACAAGTGTGCGCGCGCCCACAGCGAGCTCGTACCTGACAGGCAAAACAAATGCCTCGAACACGGACGGCTATGCTGCTGGGGTGGGGGAGGACGCGAAGGTCAAGCACCACACCGGCACCTTGACGTCATCTTGGGCTTTTGTGCCATTCGTGCAGGAGTCGTACGGACGGCTGGGCAAGCAGACAAGCCTTTTTGTTAAGGACTTGGCAATGCACTCAGCACTGTGCTCAGGGGGGGGGAAGGCAGATGTGTTACGCAAGGCCGGGTTAGCTAAGCGTCAGATCCTCATTGAGCTGAGCATATCGCTGGCGCGGGAGTTGGCGGAGCGCGTCATGGCGTACACACGTGGAGCGCGAATGCTGGGCTGTGTTGCGGCGCCGGTATCCAAGCTCCTAGGGCACAGCGCAGACTAGGCTGCTGCGTTGACGCAAGCTTTTCGATTGCATAGGCAACCCGGCCTCCCTTGGGCCTTTATAAATACAAGTCCATACGTACCGCCATGCCTCAGGCATGCCACTTGAGCAGGGTTGCTTTCACGTCGGGCATGTGCGCCTTGACGTTCCGCAGGTGGGCATGGCTTGCGGGGAAGCGTCCACTTATATCCCCGTACAGCAGTTGAGTAAGGAACGAGCGTCCCTCTGTCCGCCTCCTGAGCTCCTCAGGGTTTATGGCAAGCGCGTCCATGAGGCTCTGAGTCATCATGGCAGAAGTGATGTCGCCGCTGGCGCAGCATCTGACCATGCTGTTAAGCATCGCAATCGTCTCGTTGAATGTTTTCTTGGCGATCTCCTTACGCCCGGTCATCAGGTGCCATGACGGGTGAGGACGGCCTTCCAGAACGACCGTAACCCTTCCGCTGATCTCGCACACGGTAACTCCAAGTGGCGACAGCTCTTGGACGCGTGACACCAGCCCGAGCTCTATCGCCATTTCCAAAGATGCCTGACACGTCTTACCGGCAATGAAGATGCACGGGATGGTGGCAGGGTCGACCGCCTGCAGTTGAATGTTGAGACGTTGATAGTAGTCCTTGATGATCTCACCGTCGTTGACAAAGGTCTTGATGATGTCTTGGTCAATGGTCTTGTTATTGGTGTTGGAGCTGAGCACGCACAAATCGTTCCAGACGACGCAAGTGAAGTGGTTGCGGTCCAGCGTCTTGAGCATCTCTGTTTCAGTCGCTGAGGTCCGTGTTGCAGCCTTGGCAGCTGGGTATAGTCCTTGTACAATCAGCGGCGTGCCCGGCATGGGCTGCTGGATAAAGCCAGTAACACCCTCGGGCTCTCCCCTGACACACGCCATTTGCTTGTTGACAATAGCGTCAAGATCTGTGTGTGGCTCTCTTACACAGAGCCGTGTCCGAGCAGCTGCCAGGTTTAAAAACAGTCCTCACTTGAGGGTCTCATGTGCCTTTGTTCCGCGTGCAAGCTGCATTATGTTCCCTGATCTGCCTACTTTCGACCAATCGCTTGACCATGGAAGATAACAAATTTTGTGCCTACAGCAAGATTGTCAGACAACAAGATCACCAGACCTGCAGTGACAAGACGAAGTAGCAGCGAGTGTGATGGTCAGTAAATACATGACATACATTGTGTGTTGCACCTTCTCTTGTCTCTTGGTTGCGTGCATTCGTGTGGCTTGCTATGCTCAACAGTGTCATGCACGTGCCTTAGTCTGCCAACAGCCTCTTTGTCGAAAAAATGTTGGTTGGCCTTTTTACGTTGAAGTTCAACTTTGCCATCATGGACATAAAAGCGGGTTTTCAGGGCTGAATGCTACTCGCACAGCATCGCTCTCTAGCGCTTCGCATATCACCTCAAAATGATTTTCCTTATTGATGTAGAGGATTACCCAATTATTTGCCATGTGAACAAACCTGAGAGTTTCGATCTTGGGGGCGCCGTTTCTGTTGATCACCAACATTACGTTGCATTCATATATGCCCAAAAGCACATAGAGCTCGTTCCTGGTCGTGTCCAGGCTGCGCACACTGACCGGGCTTTCTCCAGAGCGAGGTGACTTGGGTGTCCGGTCAGTTCTGAGCATCATGTTGGTCTTGTTCATGTTGTAAAACGCGCGCAGATGGGTCACAAAGCTCTTGAGTGTATTTTTCTCACCTGCCAAAATGTACCTGAACAGTCGAGCCACGTGCAGGCTGTCGTCTGACTGTGCTGGTGGCAGAATGAGACGAACAACTCTGTTTGCAGCCTCTGCTCCAAAGATTGCAGCCATGGGACTGTCCAATGCGACGTTTTTGGCTCGACGTTTCCCTGTGTGGTAAAGAACGTCATTGATATTTTCAAGCGACTTGCTCACCTTTCTCACTTCAGGTGCAGTCCGAACGAGCATGCGCTGGTCCTGCGCACGTCGCACATCGATAAGAGCGTCACTCTTCCTCCCTCCTCCTGCACCATAAACAATTCAAATGGCTGCCGGGTCGCTCAGCCGCAGAGGGGGCACATAGCTTGTAATTCCTGAGTTAGACACTGAAATGTACGGGTTAGCCTCCACATACTGCCTAGCATCTTTCTCGATGCTAGACCGCCTTGTAGTTGTGCGTTGACTTCCGTCCTCAGAGTCATAGAATACATCCTTGTCTGCCTTACTGGAAGAAAGTGAGCTGCCATTGTCTGAGTCATAGAATACGTCCCCATCAAGAACCAACCTACTGTTCAGGGTCTCAAGGTTTTTCATGCCTGCTTGAACGACATCTGTGTTGCCAGCTAGCGCCCCAATCGCCATTGCGCCTCTTGTTGTAGCCACATTGTATGCGTCTTTGACAGCACTGCTTGCAGATTGAAGCTTCCTGTTTGCGCCTGTGAGGGCATTTGCTGCAGTCTCCAGCCCCAACATGCGCGTGTTGCCCCTGCGGCGTGGACTCGTGCTTTTACGTCTGTTTCGAGGACTCTTGCGTGGGCTTTTGTGGGTGCTGCGAGGAGTATACCTCTTCGAACGCGTCCTCGCGGGCGAACGCCGCTGCGGTGTGCGTGACCTTCGCCGCGGACTTCTACGGTGCGGTGACTTGCCCATGTTTCTTTCGTCGGGAAAAAGGGGCACCCCATTTGTGCGGCTCTGGTGCGGCAAACGTGCACGGCTGGTGCACTTGCGTGGTGCGGCAACAGTGCGGCGTGGTGCGGGTCTCAGCACGACAGCCGCACCGTGCAGTGCGGTTTTCGTGCGGATCCGGGGCGGCAAACGAGCGGCTCTGGTGCGGCCATAAGCGCACATAGGCGGAAACAGACGCCGTCGAGCAGCCATCAACACGAAGAAGACGATGGTTCAAGAGCCAACTGCGTTCGTAATATTACTTAACGCGCTGGCAGCCAGCAGAGGACATGCTGCCACTCCAAGGTTGCGAATCAGCGATCGCCGTGCATCGCCGTGCTGCCACTCCGAGCACCAGCACAGTCGCCACCTGCGACATACAGGCACAAACCGAAAGGCGAGAAGTTGATGTACTGCACGTGATCAAAGCACCAATCAGCAATTTGCAAACATCACCGCAGTCTGCGTTCGTTGCTGCCAAAGGGTGTTTGTCAATCTGAGCATTGAGCAGTCATCAACAATTTTGTCATGGTTGGTGGTCATGGTTGGACAGTGCAGCCTTTTCATACTTGTCACGGTTATAAACTTTGAAATGACATGTTGAACAAGGTTATGTTCAGCTTAGTATATACCTGAGCAGCAGTTCACTCTATGTAGCAGGTATAAAATGTTGCAGCATCAATTAATGCAATCAAGGTGTCAATGTCTCAGATAGAAGGCACTACAGTTTACCTCATTACAGTTAATACTTCAAGGTATATTTTACACTCTGTACTTATTTGTTTGCAAACGTAATTTTCTAGGCATCGGGATTATGGAAGTCGGCATGTATATGACAAACAGTGGACAAGTCGTCAGATGGCAAAATACACACGCGTCTGCTGATGAAGTGCATCATACGGATGCATTTGGCTGAGCCGCGATGAACCAAATAACCAAAACTATCATGTCGATTCATACACAAAAGTGTAGTACATACTTGTACATGCACTATGCACTATCCACTACTGTATGATATGTTACCAACACGAAACATAAGTGTACAGCAGTAGTTGATGAGGCTGGGTGTTGTCACTCTACCAGAATTTAGCAATCGCAACTCCGGACAAGCCACAATGACGTTGTATATAGAGGTGTGAGGTAGGCACGCGTGACTTTCATTTGTATAACATGAACCGAAAGCACTGCGTACACTCATGAGCGTTCATCAACGCTGCACGCGGCTGACAAAGCTCTCATGTCAAACACTTGTAATTGATGAAGCTGTGATTTAGCTGGATAAACGAGTGGCTTGCATGCCACAGTCACTTGCTCAGAGTCTGCTCACTTCTTCCGAAACGCAGCAAGGAGATGAATGTACCTTTTATCAATTCTCGCTCAGGTAATGTACGTATGGACTTGTATTTATAAAGGCCCAAGGGAGGCCGGGTTGCCTATGCAATCGAAAAGCTTGCGTCAACGCAGCAGCCTAGTCTGCGCGCAGGTAATGTACTTGTTTACGCTCACCATATAAGCGCCAGTACAAGCACCCATACGTACAAGCACCCATGTACACAGTCATTCAACACGCTGCTCCGCGCCTCCTGCTCTAAAGGGCTCCAAGTTCACCATCCGGCCAGCAAATCCAGAGCATCGAACATCAGTCTGCAAACAACAATAAGTGGTAAACAGCAGTGAGCACATGCGTTATGTGTCGGTGACAGCGGCCGGCTGATGTGTGCAAATGCGCAATGCAGCAAACAAGTCGCCGTGCGCAGGAATTAAGTCACAAGTACATGGCTGAAGTGGGCCACCGCAAAGTCGCCAATGTGCCCCACGTGTTGAAAGTGGCAATATCTGACAACAGTGTAGGCACATGATTTGAGCACCAGGTGTCCAATGGTGACGGCAACAATGTCTAAGAACGGTCACATTGACTTCAGAAACTGTTGGAGCATATGCCAATCACACGCTCGCAGCCGTTTGCACCCTTGACAGTTACGGCAACTACTTGCTCCCGTGGACGAACTACAATACATTCACTTTCCAAATAGCCGCACACAGCTGGCATCGGTTTTGTGTTGCATTGGTCACCTTGGTGTGGGGTACAGCAACAGGCTACTAGTCGTGAGCAACAGCTCTCTATGTTGCATCACACCTTCACGGTCAACCATCACCAATGCAATAACCCTCAGTCATCAGGTCAATGCGTTTAGTGATTAGGTCTACGTTGAGGAGCACATGCGCAGCACTTGAGCATGCCGATGTACCTTGTCACGACTCGTGACTCGTGAGTCATCACATTGAACAGAATCATATACACACCTTTGAGGAGGCCAGCTCAGCATGCACTGGCAGGCGCGCACCTGCAAAGTCTCAATAGGCAAATGTCACAGACAGTGAGAAGAGGTGCAATGGGCATGCATCCGAAGTTCACTCCCACAATCACAAATGCGGCAACACCGGAACCAAAAGATGAGGTTGACACTCCGCTAGTCAAAACTGTTTGTCCAGTTCATAGTACATGATCTGCTGCAAGCGCTCCAATAAGCAGTTGATTACACAGTGACATAGAGGCTTGGTGCAGGGCACTTGCATTGTACCACACAAATCACAGCCATCATGCGCTTCGTACCCTGCGCCTATTCCAGCAGCGTTAATTTGTCACAAAGCTGCAAGAAGAAAGAGTGCAAGCATGACGTGCAATGACATCTATTGGCCATCAGAGCCCAGCAGGTATACAAGGAAGATAGGGTTGCGCTGAACCCTGGTTCAATCCCTACCCTTAGGGTAGGTTACGCTGAACCTTGGTTAAAGCCCTGAACCTGGGATGCCTGTGCGGGCGACAAACCACCCACGTGTAGTAAGTGAAACCTAGTTCAAGCCCTAACCCTGGGATGCCTGCCAGAGTCACTGTAACAGTCTACACCAGCGACACATGTTTGCGGACCTCAGCATGGTGCTTCTTGGATGCTGGTGAGATGTGCACCTGCAGCGCCGCTCAATGAGGGCAGTAATGCACGCGACAAGAGCTTGTGTAAAGTCAACGTTACAGGTGGACAGGCATGTACGCTGACAGCGTGCCTGGAACACAAGTCACACCCATGAGAGCCTTCACCCCGTGCATGCATTTCACAACTGCTACATGCTACATACACAGTGGTCACTGCCGCGCAGAGCCGAGCATGCATGTCATTACTGCTAGACGGTAGCCACCGCCGCGCAGCACCGTAGTCACCGCAGCGCACCGCATTGCGCCGCGCCGGCACAAATAGTATTAACAAAAGGTATATACCTACGTGCACACCTGACCGCCCACAGCTCCTCGTGAAAACACGGTGATGTCGTGCAGCACCACGTGCCCGTGGCGCTTGCAGTCGTCGCACAGCGCCAGGAGCATGGTGTCGTCACAGGTTGCGGGCGCTGTCCTCGTCCCCCTCCCCACCGGCCGGCCCTTGCCGACCCCTCGCCGCCCCCCTTTGAGCCGTGCTGCACCTCCACTGCGAAGAACGGGTGCGCCGTGACCTCGGCCGCGTCGATGAGGTGCTGCAGGTGCGGCGCGGCGCACGCCTGGTGCAGCGGCAGCTGCGACCGCTTGGCGGCCATGAAGACCTGCGCGCGCCGCGGGGGGGGGGGGGGGGGGGGGGAAGGGGGCAAGATGGTGATTGGGGAGGGGGGGGGTGCCCGGCATCGGCGGTGTGAAGCTTGAGCGGCGGCGCTCAAAGAGCGGCGCCGCGTCGCAGGTGCCGCACACCGCTTGCGCGTGGGGCAGTGGTGGCGGCGGGCTGTGTGAAGCAGTTGGAAGGCTGGGCATGATGCTCGGAATGCAAGAAGGCACTGCAGATACGTTTGCTGCAGGGCGCACCGCAAGTGCATTGGAGGACGTGGAGGCAGTGATGGTGCAGTTGACAGTCCAACGGGAGGCGTTTGTCAGTGCACTTCTGTCGCACTGTGCAACATACTTGAAAATAACATACAGTAAGCGCGTGTGAAGCAGCCATCGAGAAGATGGCACTTCACCATCGCCTGCAGATGATTTCAAAAACCCAAACCAAACTTGGGATACTTGAAGTTGAAGTTGCTCACTGCGAAGGAAAAGGACACCTGCCCCCCCCCCTCCCCTTCCCCAGCGACACAAGCGGTACAGACAACGCAGTCGAGCAACACACGACCTGCTGCCAACACGACGACGGCGCCAACACCAGCTCAGATGGGATGCTTTCAAGTAATTCGACTTGCATGCTACAACCATCCTGCTTTTATTACTGCACAAACATCAAGTCCCCGAGTACCACAGGCAGCATGCGGCGCCCTCAAACACAACCCGTACGCTGCAGAGAACACTTAGTCATATACTTCAAGGTACGTGCTTCCAAAGTATACTTTGTAGTATGAATGTACACCTGCATGCACTCATTTAGCATGCACAAACGCAGTTTGCAGCTACATCATTTTGTACCTGCGTCGATATATCCCCCGAGCACGGCAGGCAGCACGCGGCGCACTCAAACAGGCAGATGCCGTAGCTTCATGATCACGCCAGGTCCGTACTCCCCCTGCGCGATGACTGTAACGGCAGTATTTGGAAACGAGCATGCGCGTCAGACGCAGCGGGTGAGGGGCGCCATGTGAACATGTTCAAACTTCAACATGTCACACACACGCCGTGACGAGCGCGCGCCCCAGGCGCGCGCGCTCGTCGTCGCGGCCGCTGCCGCAGTAAAGGCACGCACACGAGTGGCTACGGGCGACGACTGCGAGGTCTCACAGCGCCACGCCTAGCGCAAGCGCCTCAGTGGCGCCATCGCCGGCGACGGCGCCGCGGCGGTGCACGCGCGTCAGCTCAGTGCCACGTGCGGCAAGACGGTGAGGCACAGCGCGCGCGGCCGCTGTGTGCCGTGGTGCATGAGAGATGCTGCGCTGCGCTGCGCGGCGCGCAGAGGCGGGGCAGCACTGCTGCTCGCTGCCGCGCACTGCCACACATCATCGCGTGCCACACTGCCGCCCCGCTGCCAAGGCCGTACACTTCGCAGCGCGCCGGATATCGGTGGCACATACATACATGCATGCGTGGACCGGTTCGGCGCCGCGCATCAGCAACCAGGCGCGCCTCCCGTTCACCGCGTTGCAGCGCTCCGCGGCCTCAACAGGGCGCCGACGCAACGCACGCACATGCCATGCCGAGCACTGTGGTGACATGACTAAACAGTACTGCCCCTACGTAGGCCTGCACACGTCCTCACAGAATTGCCGTGCGCGCTGTGCAGCTCAGCCCTCTGCCGACGCGCCGCCAGCGGCATTGCGGCGTTTGTCAGCGACCGTACGTACGAACATACCTTCAGGGGCCGTGTAGTTGGGCGTGCCAACCATGACTTTGCTGGCCTCCTGCTGCAGCCGCAACGTGTCGCCGGGATCTGCGCGCCAGATACATAGGAGTGGGCAAGAGGGGCGGCTAGGGTTAGGGTTATCCTGAGGGCGACGCCGACGCACGGTGAGCAGCGCCGTGGACGGCAATTGCCACGGACTGAGCACATTCATTGCGTGCAGTCCGCGCAGGCGTTACACGCTACGCGCCACGCGGGGAAGCGCGTGCCAGCACCACCGCAATGCCAGAGCATCAGACATAATGCAGCATGACAGCTTGTCAACTCTAACCCTAACCCTACCCCTAGCCCTAACTGTCCTCCAAGTCCGCGTGCCTGGGGGATTCAGGGAGGGGGCCACGACGTTGGATGTGTGCGGATGAGCAGTAACTCTAAATGTCTAAAGGAGCCCACGCGCGCAAGGCGCTGCAAGTGTGTGTCAGCGTCAACAGCGTCACGATGGAGCTCCTAACACTAGCCCTAACCCGTACCTTGCGCAGTCACAGTGCTGACGCTCGAGTTTATTGCTCCTGTCCGCCGGCAGCACGTGCTGCTTGTTGCACAAACTCTGCGCGCGTGACTACGACTACATTTGATGTCCAGATACAATATGACAGAAATGCAACATCACTGAATGTGAGCTTTGCACAACAATGAACATGACAGCATATTGGGCTTCCTTGCACCTGGCTCATATGACGCTTCAGCGTGCAGCAATGATGCCAAGCACTTTGGGTGCAAATAAAGGTGATCACTGGGGTTAGAAGTATGGGCTGGAACTAGGGTTTGGGTAAAGGTACAGCCACCGTGGTTCACATCAGTAAACTGCGTGTTCACGATGCGGATCGGCATGCGCGATGGCCGCTCAGCTGCACCAGCAGGATATCATGCCGTACGCCACTGCCCTGATGGCGTTGGTGCCTTACCCTACCCCTAACCCTAACCCTACCTCTTGCCTTAATTTGTACGCTTGGTGTTGCATGCGCCTACTGAATGGTGCTGCGCTCTTGCGCAGATACGTCTCAGTTGCGCAAAGACCGTCGGTACAATGTGCCGACTGTTGAGCAGCCATGCACTAGCAAAAGGCTTGGCATGACATTGTGGGCTTAACCCCAACGCAAGAGGCCCTGATGGCCGCCACCTCATATGCCCTACCACACATAAAATTTTCGGGTAGCGTGATGTCAGAATGGTTTCTGAGCAACTATGCACAAAGCTTCTGGCTGGTTTAAATACCTGCGAGTCATCGCGCACATGCGGAGCGTCTGCGCCTGCTCCTGCGTGTTCTGCGTCAGCTCGCTGTGCACCTGCCGCTGGACGGTGCGGAAAACCGAGTCAGCGCTCAGTACGAAGGGAATGGTGCATCATTGCTCACAAAGCGGCTGGTGGCACGCAGACAACAAGTAGCCATCAACTGCGTGACGTTGGAAATGGCCAACAACGTAGCACTGAGCCTGTTGTCTTGCTATGCAGTCAATTGATTCAGAACAGCAGTATCGGGCACCGCAAGTTTAGTCAACTGGGTTACCATGAGAGAGTTGCTTGATGCAATGGGATGCGCTTCCACCTCTGCAATGCTGCAGATCAGCATGGTTTTGTACAAATGGCGGCAAGGTTCACCCAAGAACCTAAGGTTGAAAGTCACTTGACCAACTTGAGGATGCTAACAAGAGTGCTAAATAGGTTTAATGTTCCTCTACAATGACCCTGAAGCTGAGATAGCTGGTGGCACTCTCAGCGAGCACGACCTACAACTGCAGATGTGATTGTCTTCACCCAAGTACAGTACTACAGCGACGCTACAGACTGCCTTGGAAGCAAAGTAGCATCACCGCATTTGATGCGCAGCATATAGGATATCACATGGAAAACGACAACGCAGCCTCACCTTCGATGATTTGTACATGAAAGCAGCACTCGTCCCGTAGATGATGTCAGCTGCACTCCATGTATCTTTGGCCTTGACGCAATAGTACACAGCGTCATCGCCAGCTCGCCAGCTACAGGCACGCACCGACCGCAGATGCCTATGATTGCAGTCCAAGGATGCCTGGCGGCTTACAGCTACTGATAGCGGGCACGGCTCGCACATCAGGCTGAATATGTAGAACGTCGCTGTGACTAGATGCCAAATAGGCACGGCAGCGCCACCCTTCGCGTACACTACTCCTGCGCTCGCTGTGCTAGCCACACTACAATAATAGCATAACGGTGACGCAGGCGACGGTGCTCAGGGAGCGTAGGCAGGCAGGCAGCGTTCGGTGCGGTGCGTGCCTAGTGCGCCATCGGTGCAGTTACTGCACCAGGCCTGCACCAAAGCCGCCCAAGCGTGGGAAGTTGCACCGAGGGACTCCCCGCCGCACCGCAGCCGCACTGCGCGGCCTACTTGTGCGCCTTCGGTGCGCCTGCAGTGCACGTTTGGTGCGTTTACCGGCAAATTTTTAGCTGTGTGGGTTTGAGGGGAAAAAAAGGAAAAAAAGGGGGGAAGAAAAGAGGGAAAAAGAGGAGATTTCGGCTAAAATTCGCTGCCGCCGCCGCGGGCGTACCTAAGATTTGTCAGCGTCCGGTGTGCAGAGTCATAAAGACATGCGGCACAGCACATGTGGCAGCCGCTGCAGGGGCACAGCTGCAGAATCGTGCAAAAGCAGCACCAATCTGCCATATTGATGGTGCCACACGTGCCCCCAATGGTGAGAGTCCATGGCTGTATGAAGCATTCATGCACAAAATGCGCTATGTGCATGTTCAATGCACACTGCACAATGCACATCACCAACGCAATAAAAGTGATCAACGTATTTGCAGAATCAGAATCCTGCTCACTTCTAGGGCATTTGACAGGTACCTTTGAAGTTTCAACCCTCAGGCATGGTCCCTGCCAGTAGCACATCTGCGCCATTGCTCAGAGATAGGTGTCCACTTGTTATGGGTTCTGATAAACAAAACACGCTTTGCAAACATCACTAGCTACACAGTAGCAAGAGCACCTTGCAAGCCAACATGCACCCCAAGAGAAAGCCAAGCAGCGCAGCAGTCAGTGTGCCGTCGCCCCAACAAACAAACTTGCGCGCCGTGCAGCGCCCACTCAAGCCACCGGGCACGGTAGGATGTGACAAATCCAAGTGCTGCGAAGTGTTTGTGTTCCACCGCCGCTGCCAGCTGCCTGCAAGCGATGCATGTGCGCATTTCATCCAGATGCAATGGGCGGCGCTGCGAATGCGCGCGCCGCCGCATGATGCGGCGTCGCTGGCTTCACGTTGAATGGGCATATCACTGATGCGCACAACACCAAGCTGTACTGCATGTGCAGCAACGCTTGTGATCACCGCGGCTAGCTGAGCCTGAGAATGCATGAGCCGCAACGTATGACATTCAATTGCCGCCTGCATCCATGGGCAGCGGCAATGCTGCATCAGCAGTGAAGACTATGCCACTCTCGCTGGCTGCTTAAGGTGGCAGATTGAGTGCGCACCACCGGCTCCGTGAATAGCCACGCACATGGCGCCGCCGCCGGCTTCAATTGGCGGCAGCACGCGTGCGCGCCGCCAGCTGCATCGTCATGTGTGTTTGCGTTGACGCCAGCGTAAATGGCGCAGCACAGGTTTTGCGCCGCCACTGAGCTTGATGAGCGGCACAGGTTCACCATCAATTGCCAGCTACGCGCCAGTACTAGTCGGCGACACGCAGGCATGTCACGAGCAGCACATGCGAGCTGTCAAGTGACTGGAAAGGTGCGCAGGCATCATGACAGGCGCCAGAAGAGCATGCCAACTATGCTGCAATCGCGCTTGCTCGCCTGTGGAAAATCAGTATGCAACAGCTCACCTCTGAGACGTCAATGCAGGCCCACAATCTTCCAGTCCAGCTCCTGTGACAGCACCTGCTTCGTTGGCTGCGCCTCACTGCGCAGCAGCTTCCACAGCGCAATCGCATGCTCATGTGCCATTTTGATCCTTTTACATGATTGCCAGCACTTGATATCCTCCCTGGCATCAAAGCCGCAGCTGCGCTCCTTGAGCGACGCCGCGCCGCCCGGCAACAACCAGTTGAAAGCTGCTGCGCACGCCGTCTTCTGCAAGGCTGGTGCATCTTCAACTGCAGCAAAACTGAAGCATTGCCAACATCTGCTGCCTGTTTGAGGCGCCAGCAAGAACGCTAGCCCCCAGCTGCCGCAGCACGGCTCAAAATTGGCGTTCTTGAAGTGGTATATCCGCCGCCAGGGCTGCCATGCGATGCAACAAGGAGCGTCAGCATTTGCTCAACCCCCTTTCAATTATCGTTTCAGAGGAGGAAGCCTCCTTCTGCTTCTGCTAGCCCGTGAAAACGCAGTCGCACTCAAACTGCAAGTCAGTGCCAACTTCACCCAAATTTTGCTCCAATTTCGTGTCCCATCATCTGTCCCATCATCTTTTTGCCCCACGCGGCTGAAATACTGCCTCTGCCGCACCAGTGCTGCACCAAAGCCGCACAACTGGGGTACCCACTTTTACCGACGCTTTCCAAACTAGCAGACATTATTTTGACGGAAATAGCACTTAATGTGTTTATCACCTCAATGCAAACTGTGACAACGGCTACCTTGTTTTTATCTGTGCGATTCTATATGCGCCTGTGTCTCATGCCTGACCTATACACATTCTGGGTGTCAAAAAAGATGCAGAAATCGTCGTGATTAAAAAAAGCGTATTGAAAACTTGCCCTACAGCACCATCCCGACAAGAGCGGCTGCCCGAAAAAGTTTAAAAGCATTGCACATGCATATGAGGTGCTCTCTGACCCAGAGCGCCGAAAACTGTACGACCAATTTGGTGACGACAGCTTCAAACCCAACTTTTCTCCGCATCCGCCACCAGATGGTTTTCAGCACTTGTTTGGTGGTGGCTTCCACAACGGAAACCCTGGTGGCTTCCCTGGTTTTTTTGCGACCGCAGCAGGTGGTGGCAATGCGACTCCAGACATTTTTCACCCTTTGAGAGTGAGTTTAGACGACATTTTCAGGGGAAAGACGTTTCGAATGTGTGTGAATCGAAACATTGTGTGCAGGTCGTGCGACGGCACTGGCGCTCCCCCGGGCCAGGCACGCAAGTGTGTGGGTTGTGCCGGAATGGGCGTTCAGCGCAGCATGCGAGGGATTGCACCCGGTTTGATGCAACGGATGCAGCGCATGTGTCCCATTTGCAGTGGCAAGGGGGTGTGTGTGGACAGCGACAATAAATGTGAGCAGTGTGCTGGTGCGAGGGTGATTGCGGACAAGCAGACCATCGATGTGCATATGCCTGCAGGTACAGCCGACCAGCATTGTTTCGTGTTTCGCAACTTGGCGGATGAGTGCCCAGGCAAGTCACCCGGCAATGTGGTGTTTGTCGTGCAGACAAAAGATCACCCTGTGTACTAAAGGCACGGTCAAAACCTGATCATGCGCAAGACATTAAGCGTTACAGAGAGTTTGTGCGGCTTTGAAGTTTCTATACCGCACATTAACGGTGCAAATGTTTGGGTGCGAACTGCTGAAGGAGAAGTTATTAAACCCAACACAATCAAGGTGCTAAAAGATGCAGGGCTTCCACCGTGCCCGACAAGTCAAGACAAAGAAATGGGCCATATGATAATCACATTTGCAGTTGCATTTCCAGACAGGCTTGCCAACACACACGAACTGCTCAGATTCCTACCACCTCGCCCTGTGCACAAGCGAGGGGGTGAACTGGAAGTTGAGCTCGTCGATGCACATGGCATAAGTGAGGATGACATCAGAAGTGAGCAGGAAGAACAGCACGCTACGACGTGTCAGCAGTCGTGAAACATACATTGATTTCGAAACATTGAGTTGCCAACGTGGCAGACGACATCAATAACATCGAAACAGGTATATCAGCTGACGCACTTGTAACGGCCGCACTGATCACACCGTGTATGCAGCATTTTGCCCATACATGAGGCTGCTCACTCATGGCTCACGCACAATGAACGGTGCGCGACGCGACGCTCGTATACACGTGTCGGTTTGCATCCGCAACCATATGTACCGGTGAATGTATATCATATTTAATGCAGCAGGCAAGGGTGCGGCCACGTTGTGTACTGACGTATGACCCTGAGCCAGCGGCCGATGTGGCTTCCACAGCCACCATTGAGGATGATAGCCTGGATATGGACAACGGTTACCTCACATCTGCTGCTGAGTTTGATGAGGCAATAGATGCATTCATGAGCGAGTGCTCTGAGAATGATCTGCTCGTAGATGATGATGTTGATGCTGAGGCGGCCGCTGAAGCGGCAGCAGCACATGTGTGTTCAACTATGGTCTCTTCAGCACCACTTGCTGATATCATCACTGTGCTGCTGGGCACTCTGGATGAGAATAATATTCTTAAATGCATGCTGAGTCAATGCGACAGGCCAGGGACAGTTGAATACATGCTTCAACACATCACTTGCAATTGATCTCTTTATCTTGTTGTTTGTGTGCTTGCTGCTCCTGTGATTGTTTGACACTATAAGCTAGCCATGCAGCTGACTTTATTGCTTGCCGTGATCCTTGGCATGTTTGTTTGCTTGTATTTGCTGTGATGCCTTTGCCTCTTACTAATGCGGCTTATGAGCAGCTTTTCTGAATTTCTAGACTTTTTGGGGCCTAAAAAGTACGGTCTAAACTAGGGCCTAAGTCTAATTAGGGGTGGATGCGTAGCTTAGACCCTGATTTGCCAACACTGCTTGCAAGTTATTAAGGTACAAAATCAAGAAAAGTAGACACCGCGTCGAGAGAGGTCAAAAAATGTGTCTAAGGAGGTTGAGCAGAGACTGATTATGTGTGCTGCTATAGCAAACCTGAAAGGCGTTGGTGAGGTCACAGCGCGTGTCTTCAAAGTAGCCGGTACAATACAGTTAGCAGCTTACACGGTTTCAATGCCGATGACAGGAATCTTAGAGAAGCAGCGGAGCAAGTCAGGCTTGAAAGCGGGTTCCCTGTTGCGTACACCAAGGCCATGATGATGCGGTGTGTCAACATCATCTACAGGGTAAGAAATGCCGAAGCTGCACCTTACATTCCGGCATATTTTCTATGCCCCATTTCCCTCGATTGGCTAGTGCACCCTGTAATTACTCCGAGTGGCATCACGTACTCAAGGGGAGAAGTCGAGCTGTGAGTGCGTGAGAAAAGCACGGATCCTATCGCCTGCAGCCGTCTTGCTATGAGCGAGGATTCCGCCATTGCAGACCTCCGTCCCACCACGTCCCACCACGTCCCACCACGTCCCACCACGTCCCACGATCGATCAAAGAGAGTAAATGATAACAAGCGGACACAAGCAGATGCATGTAGCCTCACAAACATCTATCGGCACATCATCCCGCACCTGCCGTTACGGGGGAATATACACGTTGCGGGGGGGATATAAATACTCGTTGCCACTCTGTCAAGTTTCCTGGATGCCACCTCTGTCAAGTTTCTTGGGCGCTGAACCACTTCACATAAGGAGGGTCAAAGGAGCCGTGACGCAAATCCATGTGAGTGGTGGTAGCAGTGCATCAGAACTACAGATGACGATCACAAATCGCCCGGCACATCATACATGTGACACTCCAGCAGCCGTAAACCTCGGCATATCGCATCATCCCAAGCAACAAATTGAGCCGTATACACCACCTGCTGGGCATTGCAGCTAGGCGCACACTAAGTGACTCCATATGCCTCTCAGGTTTCCAACTACACACTTTGTCAGCATACTGGAAGCCTCTATATGTGCATTCGGCTTATCTTAACTGCGACTTTTTCTTGTATGCCGCGGCATGATCGCCAGCGTGGTAACTGACCTTGAATGCTGGTTTGTTTGATGTGCAGGGCACCCTTTACCACTTCATCGTCCGCTGAGAACGCCAACGGCGCCAACACTCGCGGCATGATGGATGCTGCGGTCGACTTGACCACCTACGTGCACCCCTACGAGGCTCACGCCTTCAAAGATGCGGTGACTTTAGCTCAGCAGACTGGCGACTTCACGCGTGGCGGCGGCAACCTGGAGTCTGCAGTGGCTATAGTGAGCAGTGCGGCACGCGCTGCTCTGGGTGCGGATGCTCGTGTCACCGTGGCCGGCAGCGTCGCCAAGGGGACTACGGTCATGGGCAGCGACGTTGACCTATACGTCGAGACATCAAAACCAGTGACGCTTCAGCAACGCCAAGCACTGGAGGCGCGCCTGAGACAGCACCCTCTCACCAACGCTG
Organism: Tribonema minus; assembly: GCA_017506865.1. Classification (NCBI taxonomy): domain Eukaryota; class Xanthophyceae; order Tribonematales; family Tribonemataceae; genus Tribonema; species Tribonema minus. Next base: position 23,252 of record JAFCMP010000216.1, read on the forward strand.
CGCACGTACAGCTCAAGCTCAAAGCTATTCACATGCAGCTGCTGGGGATGGACATTGACGTGGTCTGCGCCAACACAGTGGAGTACGGCGAACTGCCCGCAGCGGACGCAAGCGTTGGAGCACATGCGGCGCTGCAGCTGGCGGTGCAAGCGCTGAAGATCTGGGCGCGATGTGCCACCGGAGGAGCACGCAAAGTTCCGGGACGCATGATGGAGGCGCTTGCTAAGCACTGCAGGGATGCTCGCGGCTCGTCTATCAGCTCGAGTTCACAGCAGGGGGATGGCGGCATGCAACTCTTTGTTGCCGTGCTGCAGGTCATTGCAGACGGCGGCACCCAGCAGCCTCAGCTTCGCGCAGCTACAACGCTTGACTCTGCCGGACGCACCGCTGTCCATGCGCGCGCGCAAGCTGTGCTACACGTCTTTGCGGTGTCGCGTGTCTTACTCTCGGGCAGCGAGGACAGCGATGGAGGATAACGGTCTGCTGCCGAGGTGCACGCGTGGCTATCGGGGTACTCGGGGCAGGCGCCGCTTGTACACACCCACGCCGAGGTCGCCCCGGGATGGCTTTTCATGGCGCCAGCTCAGCAGCGCGCCACAGACGCCTTCTTTGCCGATTTCGGGGGCGCAGCAACGGCAAAGGACAGGGCAGCCAGCAGAACGGCGGCCAGCAGCTCTGAGGAGTGGACAGCTCATGACGGTACGCGCATCGAGTCTCTGCGCTTGATGCTAGACAGCCCCCTCGGTGTATACACAACCGCACATATGCAAGCACCAGCGCCAGGTGCGCTTACGGTCGATACCGTCATGACAGAAATCACCACCCTCAATCAGCATGCCATGCGGGGGTCCAAAGTAGCCAGCAATATGCTGCTCGCGCGCATGATGTGGGTTGATGGCGACCTAGCGTTACGCGACGGGCGGGCAGATGAGGCTGTTGAGCTTTATGCGGCATCGCTGCGTGCGTCCGTGGCAGACGGCGACCCATTCTGTGGGTGGTGGCGTGCGGACAGCAAGTATGCAGAGTGCGCTGATTCCGTCCTTGCCCGCCACCCCAACGGCGTCGACGCCCACATGCTGCACGCCTGGTCATTTATGCGCAGCGATCGCTGCAAAGACTCAGAGCGGGTCTTGACAGCCACGATAGAGCGCCACGCACCCGATGATACACATGGTGTCATTCACCTGCGCATGTGTCTATACGGCAACCAGGGGCGTTGGGTTGAAGCCCTGCAGGATGCGTCGCGGTGTGCGGCCCTATGCCCAGACGAGCCCATATTTCCAACTGGGTGGCGGTGGGACGCCGCAACACTGTGCGGCCCGAGACAGCAGCTGCTGGCGCTGCACAAACGCTGTCAGCACTTCAGCGTTTTGTAGCGCACGCGCCACCGGAGGGTCGCAAGGTACCCATGGCGTGGTACGACATCGCCATGCAGGAGGTGCTCGCCTGCCGCGGCGACGCACGCAGGGGCGATGCGAAGTTCGAGCGCGCCAGACACGCGGTTCGCAAGGCGCAAGCAGCTGAGGCTGTGACGCTGCCTGTGTTCCCAGCTACGGAGTGCGAGGCGAAAGAAACAGTGCTGAAACTCATGGCGGTGCTGGGGTTGCTCCCTGAAGGCGGGGAGCGGATGTCATCATTGCACGACACAGGCAAGGATAAAAGCCGGATCATTGCCAATCCTGCAAGTCAGAAAGCGATAGAGACCTTTGTTCAGTAGCAACGCATCAGCGGTAGAAGTAGTACTCGCAATGCATATTGTCATGCTGTAGCCCACTATGTCAGCAGCATCTCCTGATCTCTCACTTGTTGGAGTTGATCATGAAGTATTGATATGCTGATGAATCGAATCCCATGTCACTTTGCTCTGTGTCATGGCTTTGCTGTATGCATCTGCTTCAGAAACTTGTAAAACTTGGGTGTGTTGACTGGTTTTTCTACAGCACAGTCGCTCTGTTGCTCTCTGGCTTTCAGGGCCAGGGGCACGCGAAGTGCATTCTAGCAGCGAAGATCTTGAGCTCAGGGATCATCGGATGATCGAGACAATCATGGTGAGCTCATTCGGCAACGATGTTGAGAGCGCATGACATGCCAGCTTCGGGCAGACCGAGGGAAGATGATTTACAGTCATGGTGGAACTTCGGCATGCTCAGTAACGTGTCGAAAAACTTGAGGCCACCGATGACAACATCACGTACAGATGCCGTCGAAGCTGCTTTGCCGTGCCTCAGTTCTACGCGCGGTGCAGTCGAGCTGGATGGGTCAGGTGCACGTGAGCAACCACGCTGGACGGCAGCCACAGCAGCAGCACACCAGCCTGACGCTCTTGCGAAGGAGCTCAGGGACTTCAATCAGGTGTATGGCTCGTTCGTCTCGGAGCATCCGCACCCAACTGACGTGCCGGATTATCGGTTGGTGCCGCCGGCCTCGGTCACCAGCGGTTGTATGGTGTCAACGTGGGAGCCCCGAGACGAGCTAGACTGCTGCGCGTCCTTCACCGACGATGACGAGGTCCTATGCACGGCATACGAGCGGGTCGTGTGGACGGCGGCTGGGGTTCATCCTGACTCCGGTCGAGTCACGCTGGTTTGTGGCGGCGGCGCAGGTCGTAATGGTGAGGTCCGTCCCAACAAGGACTTCGAGGCGGCGGATTGGAAGGAGGCATGGATAACTGGCGAGGTCAGTCCATGGGCGCCTCAGGTTGGTGAGGTGGTCCTGTACTACAGCAGCAGTTGCGCAGACGAGAAGGCCATGCCCTCTATCGCCCAGGTCATAGGTCATGCAGAGCCAGTGTCACATCCGTTCTCGAAGGTGACTGATATGGTGCGTATCTGGCACCCTCGGCTCGGCAGGGAAGTGGAGATACCGGCTTGGCAGCTAGCGCCTTGTTGGTTGCCTCGTGACACTCATCTGCTGGCACGCTGTGGACTTCCGGGGGTCACCACCGGTGAAATTACGATGCTGGTGGAGATGGAATGCTCGTTTGATGGCCAGGCGCGTCTGCGAGACATTCGTGATGGTTGTGGCAAAGTACTTGTAAGTCCCATCATCGACGGCAAAAGACAGCCAACAGTCATGCTTGCGTGGCATAAGCTACAGCCACTGGGGCGCAGTGTATCTTCCTTCTGCACCCTACCTCCTGACCGGGCGCTGACGGACTCGTACGTGATGGCCCCAACAGATGTCGAGGAGTGGGCTAGGCCGCTGGTGTACGCGTCTTCTCCCTCCTTGCTGGACTGCGCATATACTCCCAACACGTCCAGTCCACTGCGCGCGTGGTTGAGCTCTGATGGCTATCGGGTTTCTTCACACCGCCCCAAGAATGGCCTTCAAGGGTTTCAGATGCAGCCCTCAGTGCTCCAGCGCAGTTCGTGTGCAGGCCACGCGCCGGCGGTGCCAGGCGGTCAGACGCGCAGTCAGTGCAGCAGGGTAGTGGATGGCGCAGCCGGCATGCCTCTGCGGGTACCAATGTGCTCGGTGGTCCAGAATTGCTCTGAGACAGGTGACTCGAGCGTGCATGTGAGCCGAACTGCGCTGTTCAACAGCAGCAAACATGCATCTGCCAGCGGCGACCACTTTGATGGTATTAATGAGCAGGTGAGGCTGCGTGCAGATGGCGATCATGCACGTGCAATCACTGGCGGTGCTTCATCGACAGCGGTGGCTAGTGAGGGCGGCAGTGACAACAGAGGTACCACGCCTACCACCCGCAACTGCGACATTGCTTCAACAGTCATTGGCGGTGACGCGGCAGCAGCGCACAAGCGAGTACGCTCAGCATTGGTGGGGATGGTGCTCAGTTGCATGTCGATGGCGGTGGTCGCGTTGGCGACGCGAGGCAGACGAGTGCTCCAACGACAACTGCTCCAGCGGCAGCAGAGGCGCGTGTTTTGGCCAGAACGCAGGCGGCGGCATGTGTTCCAGCCACAGTGCAGGCGGGTGCAGCTGCAGCGCAAGCAGATGCAATGGAGGCTGTTGCGGAGCACGGGGTCGGAAGGATGGAATCTGCTGGAGGAGAGACCTCATCAGGTACCCAGTCGGCTGCAGAACGCCTGGCTGCCGCTGCAAGGTCTGCAGCAACTGGCGACGGCTTGCTCATTGCTGTATCAGCATCAATATCAGTGTCAGGTAGTGACGTTGCTGAGCTGCAGTCTCTCAGCCATGTTGCCATTGGAGAGGGCATCATCCTTGCTGGGCTGCCGGTACCACAAGTAGCTGATGGCAGCAGCAGGGGGCGTTGGGAAGACAGAACACCAGTGGGCAGTGGTGCATGTGCTGCTTGTGAACGTGGCAGCGATGCACGGAACCCACAGGCAATCAGTAACGTTGGTGTCAGTGCGCCTCCGCTGGTCAAGGGCGTCGATGGCAGTGCTCAGGGCTCGGGTACAACATCTTTACCGACGACACTGTGCGAACCTGCATTGGGCGCACCTCAGCGACACATGCCTCAGGCAGAGGTGATGTCAACAGCAGCTCAGGCGGGAGTAACGGCAGCACAGGCTGGTGCGAGTGGAGCGGTCGCAAAGCGTAGAAGTCAGGGCAACGACACGGCATTTGCGGAGGTGGCACTTCAGTCAGCGGGCCCACAGGGCAAGGACACGGAATTTGCTGCCGTGGCACATCAGTCAGGTACTCTGTCGCCTGCACTAGTATCGCTGTCCCTGCCTGCAGAAACCTCAGCTGGTACTGCAGGTACGGGATCGGCTCCTGGCATCTTGTCTGCCGGCGCGCTAGCACTGTTCTCAGCAACACGCACTAGTGACGCTGGCACTGGATTGCAGTCTCGGAGCCATGCCGCTGTGGAAGGCGACAGCACCCTGGGCATCGTCGTGTCAGCGCGGCTGGAATTCGATGTTGGCAGCAGCGCACGAGGCTCAGCAACACTGACTGCTGGCTGGCATGGCAGCACTTCACCGAGCTCAGCACGGGCTGGTGTTTGCAACAGCGGCGCACCGGGCCAAGTGCAAACGACAGGTGTTCTCGTCGGCTGCTCACTCAGGCTCAACATAGCAATGGCGACAGCTGGTCCGAACGGCTGTGCGCCGGATGCAGCGGTGCTGCCTGAAGATCGAGGCAGCAGTGCTCAGTGTTCTGCAGGGGTTGCAGATGCCGCGTGTGAGATCAGCAGCATGTCACGGAGTCCATTGCAGGGCGTGGACGGCAGTGTTCTGCAGCAGCTGTCAGAGTCGTTGATCAACAGTTCTGCTGGCAGTGCTCGTCGCTCAACTCCGCCGGCGGAGGGCCATGGAAGCATACCTCTATCCACGTGCTCTGAGCAACACACAGGCTCTACGGATCCACCTGGCGGTTATGGACGGAGGACAATGCAGCTGATCTCAAAGCCACCTGTTCATTGCAGCACTGCTCAAAGCTCCATGCAGTTCTTGGACACTGTTGGTGGCCATGGCAGCAATGTCCTCAGCATGGCACCACAGATCGCTGGTCAGTGCCCTTGGAGCTCAGCATCGGAGGCTAGTTGTGACGGCAATTTATCGGACTTCACGTCAACAGACAGGAGCGATGATGGCAGCGCTGGCGTCTCAACTCAGCTGTCTGCCGGTCATCACAGCAGTGGGCAAGACACTCAGTCTGCTCCATCTATGAGTCCTGTTGGAGGCGGGAACCGCTGTGAACAGTGCTCAATGCTGCGGACAGATGAGGTTGGCAGCGGCAACGAGGGCTGTGTGCTGGTTGGAGGAGGCGGTGCTAGTCTCAACGACGAGGCCCTGGGACATGAAGCAGCAGCACCTACGGCGGCTAGGCCAACGGCGGCTAGGCCAATGGCGGGCAACAGCATCACGGACAACGTCGTACAGTCTGCTTGCAGCAGTAGTGGCAATGGCGGCACAACACACTCGTCCGCGCCTCTCTGTCGTGGTGAAGTCCGCGTGCAGCCGTGCTCTGCAAAGGGTGCAGGCGCTGCTTGTGAGCATGACAACACTGCATGCAGCTGCATAGCGCTATCGGATACGGGCTCTATCTACAGCACGTCTGCCTCAGCGCTGCTGACTCGACCTTGCAGCAGTGGTGCATAGTGTTCAGCAAGGGTTGCAGGTGCTGCTTGCAGGCATGACAGCGACACACGCAGCTCAGTACCACAGTGTCTTCGCTTAGACGGCAGTGTTCCGCCCACAGCACCGCTGCTCGACCGTCCTTTCGGCACAACTCAGCAATCAACTCCGCTGCTGGACACACACGGCGGCAATACTCAGGGCCTGGTGCATTTGTCAGGTTTTGCAGGTGGACCTCCACGTTCTGGGCAGTCATCAACGCTGTCCTACGCACTTGATGGCGGTGGTGCTCCGGGCTTGACACAGTGCTCGGACGTTCCTGATGGTCAAGGAGGCAGCGTCCCCGACACAACACCGCTGACTATCGACGAGCGCGGGGGCCATGCACAGAGCTCAGAGACGCCGACGGATCCTTGCAGCAGGGCACTACGGCCAGCGTCATTCAGCCTGATCAACGGCGTCGACGACACTGCTCAGAGCTTTTTGCAGTGTGCTAACGTGATTGGTGGTCGCCGCGACGCAACGCACAGCACAGCGGCATTTTCTGACGGTCAAGGGCACGATACACAGGTTTTGGCGATGGCCGTAGGGGCTGCTGGAGAACTTGGCGTCCAAAGGCGGAAAGTGGGGCCGTTCGCTGGGCCCGATGAGAGTAGCACAGTGCCGACTCAGGGCTTGGCACAGACTGCCGGCATTGCTGACGGTGACATAATGGCTCACAGTTCAACGCAGCTACCTGGTCACATACGCAATGCGAGAAGCTCAGCCGTAACCATAGGCGCCAACATACAACGCTCAGTGCCGCGGACAGAGGGAATAAGCAGCAGTGCTCACGGCTTTGCACAGCATGCTGACGCCGGTGGTGGCAATGGCGACGGGGTACGTGGTTTAGCATTGCCGCCTGCTGGCGACACGGGTACGGGAAGCTCAACGCAGTATGTGACAGGCGATGGTGGTGGTCGTGACGCTATCAGCCCATCACGGAGCTCAACAGTACCATCTGCTGGTAGCAGCATTACAGACGGTACCGCGCACTCCGCCGTCAGAAGTGGTGGTCGTCATGATACGGCGCACGGCTCAGCGCCGCTTTGTGATGGACATGGCCGTGTCATTCAGGTGTGCACATGTGCAGCCGTTGATGGTGTCGCAGAAAGGTGCGACTGCCACACACAGACTCTAAGCTCGGAGCTGCCGATGGAGAATGGTGGAAGCAATGCTCAAGGTCTGGCAAAGTCTGCTGGCGCCAGCGGCAATCATGGCGACGGGACTTGTAGCTCAGGGCCTCTGTCTACACAAGGCTTCGCACAGTCAGCTGTTGATGGAGGTGACGGTGGTGTTGGGACCCACAGCTCAGTGCCGCTATCTGTTCTTCTCGATGGCGGTACACATGATAGTGGTGTCATCAGCACTGCGCACGGCTTTGCGCTGACTTCAGGTGTGACAGGTGCTGGGCAATGCAGCAGCTTCTACAGCGCACAGAGCTTGGTATCGCAGTCTGGAACCGCTAGCAACGGCACAGCCAACGCAACAACGCTCAGCCTGGTCGGTGACCATGCCAACAATCTACAGGGCTCTCATGCTGCCCAGGTGGTAGCGGGTCATGATGGTTCCATGCAGCCAATGGGCATGGGCTCAGGCCCGACTAAGGGGGTTGAGCAATCCCGAATGGGGGGGTGCTCTACTCTCCTGCTGGAGGCGGCAAGCAACGCAGTGCAGGATCTACACACAGGTGCACTGCTAGAGCAGCAGGCCATTAGCTCCCACCCGCCCTCTCGCCCTGGCTGCTGCGTTGGCACGCTCTCGTCTTCGCTCTCGAGCGTGGGGGGGGGAGATATCAGCAGTGATGACACAGCAGCATCGGCTGGCACTGGCAACGGCGACTTCTTGCTGCAGCAGCGGGCGTGTACAGCCTTACAGTATCAGCGACCGCAACTGTCAAACAAGGCTGCAGGTACAACATATGCGATCGGCTATCATAGTGGCCACTTGCTGCGCCAGCAACAATGGTTGGTGGCAGCTGGTCATTCTGGTGGTGATACGGCGGCATGTGTTTCAGACAGTGGTGGTACCTCAAGGGCGGCCCTCGACATCAGCCAGACAGCACAACTCGGTCTGCGGACTGGCAAATTATTGCCGCATCAGGCACACAAGGCTCTGCGACAGCAACGCTCAGCACTGCCACATCAACAGCAAGCGTCCGCAATGCAGCAGCTGCGGTCAACACCGGTCCAGCGATTATCACCAGCGCAGCACAAGCATCAGCGGCAGCTCCTCCTTGCAGCACCACAGCCGCAGCAGTGCTCTGTTCTGACAGGCGGCACTTGTTTTCATCAGGCACTGTGTCCTAAAGTGCAACGGACAGGGTCACCAACACCAACGCACATGGGTGCAGGGCCCAGAACAGAGGAGGCCGCTCTTGTGCCCGCTAATGGCATTGATGACGCCTCTGTGCCGTTCGACCCAGGGATCTGTAGCAAGGTATATGCAACAGTCCCTGCTGCCATGGGCGTCTCTTCAAAACCGCCTGCAACGCGCATCAGCGACAGTCTCTCGAGAGATGCAGGACTCAACGGCCAGGTGCAGCTGCCCTCATTGCCTCTCACAGTTCAACGCTGCACGGAATGCAGAACTGTTGGGTTGCTCAGCAGCACCAGCAACACAGAGACAGGTGTTGCATCATGCCACAGCAGGGAAGGCTCTGCATCGTTTGGAGGCGTTGGAGGCATCTGTGGCATCCTAGCACCCTTGTCGGCAGCGCCCAACAGCCATGATCCTATCACGGTGGTCTTACTGAGTAATATGGTGATTGCCACGGCTTCTCCTGCACGTGTGTACAGCAACGAAGGTGGTGCAGCAGTGTCCATCAGCACCAGCAACGGGCACCACTCAATCGCTGGGAGCCCTTCGGCAGTTGAGTGCACCATGGAGGCAGTTCAGCTCGTTGCAGTGGCTACAGCTGGCGCATGTCGGTTGGCGGAGGCCGTGCGACGCAAGGCAATGGTGCTCGTACAGCAAGGCACTGCAAGAGCTGGGATCACGACGTCTGCGCAATGCGCAACACTAGTGCCTGCGCAGCATAGTCCAATGGCAGGGCGTACAGCAATGACGACACGCAGTATTGACCCCGGAGAGGTAGCCGCACGCAACAACGGCAGCTATACGGGGCATACAAGCGGCGAGGGTGAGGCACACACTGCTGGCAGCTGCGACGCAATATGCAACGGCGGAGGCAAGGCTTACAGCTATGCTGTGCTGCGTGACGACGAGGTCAGGACGCATGATGTGGTGATGCCACGCAGCAGGGAGAACGATGTACAGCCGATGGCACACACCGCAGGCTTGCGGCGGAAGGCGCATGGTGATGTGGTGGCGCGTGGCTTCGAGGACAAGGAGCCTAACGCGACAGGGGAAGTTGGCGGCAGTAGCGGAGTGCAAACGGTGCCACGGAGAGCAATGATGCGCACACCTGTGTACGCATCGAGGGCTAGAGCTCGGGCGACAGTCGCCACTGAGGAGGTTGTGGTGTCCAGCAATCGGGCTCACGTGCGCAGGTGGCGGCTCACTGCGGACTTGGTGGGTTGTTCACACCGCAGCGGGGCAGCTTACAGCAGGCAGGACTTGGCGGAGTGCCCGAGGAGGAGCAATCTCAAGGGCGGCGTGATGCTGCTTTCCTCACTACGCAGGTCAGGGAGGTGCATGCGGCCAAGTGTCATGGCTATCATGTGCTGACTGGAGGGTCATACGGGTTAGTGGAGCTCAGCACCGCCGACGCCTGAGGCGGCAAGGAGAGAAGGCGGTGCCGGAGGAGGACAGCCTGAGGTGTTGAGGGGTGGTTGTGCCTCAGACACTTGTAGGAGCCGTTGGCGTACAACAGTTGTTGTTTTGACCGCAAGACCGGCGAGGTTGCTTGACGCTAGAGCAAGAGTTGCCACGTGAGTTACAATGTCGCATGCCTGGCGTGCAAGCTATGGTAACAACGCAACATGCCGGAGCGTGGTCTTGGCGTTGGCGGGGGGGGGGCAAGGAGCCCGTCTCTGTCATGGGGGGGTCCTATAATTGGGCCGTTTCCAACTATATACGCAGGTAGCAGGAGCATATTGTTGTTTTCACCGGCTATCTGGCTCGGTGGTGGGGGCAATCGGATGTCAGGGCTCACGTTAGTGCAGGCGGCACGGCGTCTGGCGGAGAAAGTTGTCGTTACCAGATACGGAGTGCCGTAGATTCTCTGACTGCTTACCGGTAGTCGCTATGGGCTTCAAGCGGGTTTTCAACTGTGCAAGTGGGCACATGGTGTAGCTTAGCAATGTCTGGCCACACACCCGTTCCACGCGGCCAAGTGCAGGAGGATGTCGTCATCATGCAGTTAACGCCTGGATTCTCTGGCTGCTGGTTGCTCAGCGTCTGGAGCGAAACCGGGGTTTGGGGGTACCAAGAGGTTGGTCGCGACCCTTAGCGTGGAGCGACGGACTACACAACTGGGCTGCCACCCCAGCCTAGGACATGGGGGGGGGGTGTTGTTTGTGCGTATGCGCGAGCGCAGTGCGTCGGCACCGGCCATTGTGTTGTATGCGTTTTCTGCTTCTGCTTTTGCAGCAGGGTGCTAGCTGTAACGGATTGTTTGCACGTGATGTAAGGACGTCCAGTGATGGCACAGCACATGCATATTGCTTGTACCGCTGCAGGTTGTGCATGGATGCAGAGAGCACCATGCAGGGGGGGTATGTGGCAGCGGTAGGCTGAAGTGTGCAAACATGCATGTTGAGCACTGTGGCAACAATTGAAGTTGAAGTTTAACTTCAAGTTGAAGCTGAATTTTGGCAAGTATTGAAGTTGAGGTTGTGCAATGTTCAACACAGTCCCAGTTGAGGTTGAGACTGATCTGGAGTGGATGCACAGCGGGCTGCGCTGAGCAATGCTGCATGCATGTCTATCTGGATAATAATCACTGAACACCCAAAATCATGGAATGAAGACTTCTTCTTGTTCAGCCACGGAGCTTGCTTGGATCGCTGTCATGACTTGACAGCACACTTCTTGGGCCCAAGGCCACAGTAACGGGCCCCCCTTGTACAGATTTCACACCAGCACGCTTGGTACGAGCAGACAAAGGGGAGCGTAGAGAGGGCACCAGAGCAGCCCTCACGCCCTTGCTGGTGCATCAGCTGACGCAATTGCAGATGCCACTGGTGGTGTTGGAAAATGTTGTGTCTATTGAGTCAATGACTCGAGGACAGGAGGCCTTCGCATTAGCACGCGAAAGGGGGTATCATCTGTGCTTCCTACGGCTGAACGCCAGTGACTTTGGGCCACCATACCAGCGGCGGCGCTTATTTGTAGTCATGGCTCAGGGTGGGACTGAAGTGCGTGACACCCTAGCACAGATGTCTCTGCAACACCTCAGTGGACGGCTGCCTCCAGATCAGCAGTGTAGCATTGAGGGTTTGCTGCGAACAGGTTCTACAGGCATGTGGAATCAACTTCGCAGCAGGGAAGGCCCGCAGGTCTATCCGACGGCTGGCAAGTATCCCAGTGCTCAGGCTCGCATGTTTACATGCAACAAACCACAGCATCGACTGCAACCACGGCCTACGGACAAAGTCGGAGTGCATGACTTCACGACTCTGTCCCCTTCGCAGAAAATGCGTCTGGTCGGTGCTCTGTACCTGAAAGTGCCGATTGGCACCACTAAGCGAACCTGGGCACAGGGCTTGGCAGACATGGTGGTGCCGCAAGTGGGGGCAGCAGTGCTGAAAGCCATATTCGCACAGCCGGCGCTGCTTGAGTTAGCACGGCGTCGTCCAGATCTGGGCAGCCCAATACAGGACTTGCAGACCGCGGAGGTATCAATGCAGGGAGTGTGCCTGGTAGATGGCATATACGCGGACTGCCCACCTCTAGGGCTGGGCGGAGAGGCAGACGAGCCCAATTGCGAGCCACCACAACAAAAGCGTTCAACAGCTGGCATGGCGGAGGCAGATGACGTACATCCAGTTGCTTCAGTTTCGAGCTTTGCGGCTTCAAGCGCCCGTTCGGCGAGGGGGTCAGTCACAGACAGAGTAGCAGATGCGGTGGAGGCGGCCGGCTTGGCGGCGGTACCCAAATGCCAAATGCGGATGCCGTCACTGCCAACACTGCAACAGTGCAAGGCGCAAGCTGTGGCATGGGCGTTTGGCAACGGCGACCGCGCAATTGCCAATACTACTGCAGGCAGAGCTCAATTTGTTGAACAGCGGAGCGATAAAGGGAGTGGACTTGAACGAGGACGTACCGCCTGCCGATGGTATGGACGGCGTCCACCCCTTTGATCAAGTGCCGCTCATGGCAGACCAGCCTTACTCGCGCCAACGGTTCGCTCTTGTGGCAGCCACGGATTTACAGGGCCCGGTTAAGAACGCTGGGTGGGCTACGTGCACACTCAAGATCAGGGCAGGAGCGCTTGCCTCAGGACTGTTTTTCGTGGAGGGCTCCAACACTATGCTGGCCAAATTTGGGGCTGCTTCCGGCGCAGGAATCGACTTCGCTGCCAGCCCTACCTCTACGGTGTCAGTTCCAATCTTCTTCTCGCGCGCCAATGCAATCATACCCAAGGGGGCGGTGGTGGCATGGCTACCCCCTTTTTGCAAGGACGAGAACACGCGACGCCAGCGACGCTTCGGCCAGCACCGGTCAGATGCACGCAACAACAGTCGCAAACACCGACAACAGCAGCAACACGATGAGCATAGGCACCGTCATTGACACACACGTCAACAACAGCCAACACCACGACCCACTTCAGCACACCAACAGACCACAGCACATCAACAACGGTTCCATTTCACCCCAGAATCCAAGTGGAACCACAGCACCTCGGGGCCGCCCAGCTGTACCACGCATTCCACTTCGAAAAGTGTTGGCGGCCCTTACATCCCACACATTGATGTCACTGATGCTTCTGCTTCCAGTGCCAGTGGCGACACCGCGGAGGAGGATGAACCTCCGGATGTGTTTCGCCCACCCACCCGGCCCAGTGGTTGCTCTTGTGCACACGCTTCGTGTGCAGGGGGGGAGTATAGCGCAACACTGCCTGCTGTGCAGAAAAAGGAGAGCAAGCAGGTGAAATGGGCTGAGGATGTTGAAGTATGGGGGGGTGACTCAGGTACCACGGCCTCAGAAGCAACAGCAGCAACAGCGACGTTGCCTGTCAAATCGATTTTGAGAGTGCAAATCGACACTGCCTCTCTTGCGCAGGACTGCAATGCGGCAGAACCTCAACCGGCTATAGACATCAATGAGCCACCAGGACAATATCCGCTTCCGGCAAAGGAGCAACCTACGTCTTTACCGCATGGCACGGAGGGTCGTAAGCAACGGCTGCGTGAACACCTTAAGACTGGCGTGAGTACACCACCTACAACAGAGGAGATAGCCGTGCTCGCCTGTTTCACACGAGAACGGACGGCCCACTTGACCGACGATGAGCAGATGGAGCTCGACCTGGTGCTTTTGCGGCTGGCGCAGGTTGGTGCGTTCAATTTTGATGGCAAGCTGCCTCGCCCAACGCCCCTGGTTCGACACCATATTAATGTGGGTGACTCTGCGCCTTACAGGGCCAAGATGCGGCGATATTCAATACTGGAGTTGGAAACTCTCTGGAAAGAGGTTGACCGGCTCTTGCGGATGGGGGTCATCGAACCAGCATCATCGCCCTGGAACTCTCTACTGCTACTAGTGCCCAAGCCGGACGGCCGCAGACGGGTGGTGCAGGACCTACGTGCAGTCAACAAAGCAGTCATGGAGAGGGGTGACGGGTTGGACGCTTACCCGTTGCCGCGCACGGACGAGATGCACCACGCGCTTGACGGCGCTGTCTACTTTTCCGCCGCAGACGCACAGGATGAATTTTGGCAGATTGAGCTCGACGCAGAGTCACGGCCGATCACAGCGTTCCAGACTCGTTGGGGCCAGTTTCAGTGGAAGGTGGGGACCATGGGGCTCATGTGTATGCCAGCCATATTCCAGCGTATGATGGAACTAGCTGTCGGCCACGACGCTCTGTGGGTATACGCGCTGGTCTACATCGACGACGTGCTCATTTTCTCACGCACGTTTAGCGAGCACCTGGTTCACGTGGAGCGGGTCTTCACGAGGTTAGCACAGGCAGGAGTGGTGCTCAAACCGACCAAGTGCCACTTTGCTCAACTTCGAGTGAAGTTTTTGGGGCACATAGTCCACGGCGGTGGTCGGGAGGTGGACCCGGCCAAGGTGGTTGCGATTGAGAAGCTGGAGCCGCCCCGCAATCTGGCGGAAGCAAGGACGTACCTGCAGATGGCATCGTACTATCGCGAGTACATTCCGCACTATTCGGACATAGCAGAGCCCATCACGGCGTTGTTGCGGAAGGATGCCAGCTTCGAGCTCACAGACGAGGTAGTTGCAGCCTGGTCCATGCTGAAGGACGCTCTGGGGTCAGCCCCTCTACTGGCTCACCCTGATTACGAGGGCATCAGGAAGGGCGAGACGCAGTTGGTGCTCCAGACCGACGCCAGTGATGTGGGACTGGGGGTGGTGCCATCACAACGACGTGGTCATGCCGAACAGCCGCTTGCTTACTACAGCCGTACTCTCAACAAGGCGGAGCGCAACTACTCCGTGTACGACCGGGAAGCGCTGGCAGCAGTGGAAGCAGTTCTACACTTCAGATTTTTGTTGCACAACGGACGTCCGTTTGTGCTGGAGACGGATCACGCCGCACTGAAGTACCTGCTAAATCCCACCAGTGACATACGCACTAAACGGCAGGAACGTTATGTCACAGTGCTGCAGGAATACGCCATGACAATTGCGTACAGGCCTGGGCACAAAAACGCCAATGCTGATGCTTTGTCGCGCCTGGTTGGAGGACACTGGCAGGACACGGCATTGGAGGCAAAGGCGCAGTCACAGGGCGCCGCGGGCAGGACGGTGGTTTCAGGGGGGTTCGTCTGTCTGACCAGGCGGGGCCTCACTGCAGACGCGGTGGGGTGCTTCCAATGTGGCGTGGCACTATGTGGCGCACAGGTGGTGGGACGTCGCAGGGCGAAGTTACCCGGGAGCGACGATGTGTCAGCAGCTCAGCGCGCCGACCCGTTCCTAGGGGCAATATTGGCACATTTGGAGGGGGGAGTGGTGAGCGCTGACCTCTCGGAACAGCAGCTCAATGAGGTACATGCTGCCAAGTGGGCTGGCTACTATGTGCTAGCAGGGCGGCTTTATATTGCGGCACGACGCGGCAGGCGGGTACCTGAGGAGGACAGGTTGGTGTTACCCGGCAGTGTTGGTCCCTCAGGTCCTGAGTGGAGCACACGACGACCCAGTTGGCGGAGGCCATTGCGGCTTCGATCGCACATATGGCAAGATTGCCCAGCGTTTCTACTGGGTCGGCATGTATGCTGCGGTCGCAGAGCACGTGCTGAAGTGCCCTACGTGCTTGGCGCGGAAGCTCCGACAGCAAAGCGGATTACCAGTGCGCGGTTTTGGCAGGGAGGAACTCCGAGGGCCGTTTGACTTGGTGGGGATGGATGTTGTTGGGCCTTTCCCAGTTTCCAATCGAGGCAACAAATACATAGTTGTCTTCACGGACTACCTGACTAGATGGATGGAGGCGTTTGCAACATCTGACCATACGGCGCCGACAGTAGCACGGCTCCTCGTACAAGAAGTCATTGCGCGACACGGGGCTCCACGCATTCTCCTGTCTGACAACGGGGCAGAATTTCGCAGTACGCTGCTGCGAGAGGTGACCCGTCTAATGGGAGTTTCACGGCGATTCGCAAGCCCATATCATCCACAGTGCAATGGCTCAACGGAGCGAGCCAATGGGTCGGTAGTGGCCCTCTTGAGCATGATTGCCGACAGTGGACAGCGTGACTGGGACGAGCGGCTACCTTTGGTCCTCTTCTCACACCGCACAGCACTCAACTTGACTTTCGGCGTCAGCCCCTTCCGACTCCTCTATGGTCGAGAGGCAGTGTTACCATTGGAGGCAGCGCTAAAACACCAGCGGAACGTGTTGC
This sequence comes from Tribonema minus, assembly GCA_017506865.1. Taxonomy (NCBI): domain Eukaryota; class Xanthophyceae; order Tribonematales; family Tribonemataceae; genus Tribonema; species Tribonema minus. The sequence continues at coordinate 39,294 of JAFCMP010000216.1, forward strand.
CTCCGCGCTGGAGGGATGTAGCAGAGTACATGGAGTTGCTGGAGGAGGACTTACAGGCCTCGCATGAACTTGTCAGGGTCTTCCTCCAAAAACAACAGCAATTGCGGGATCAGGCTGCGGGGTCTCCGGAGGCGGTACAACGGCGGTTTGTTGTGGGATCCAAAGTGTGGGTATACCATTTCTTGCGGCGCAAGGGGCGTAGCCCTAAGTTGACTGCAGAGCGATGGTTTGGCCCATACGTGGTGGAGAGGCGCGTGGCAGGCAGTGATACGTACCTGGTGAAGCCAGCACTCGGGCATGATCAATTACCAGGCCCAGCGATGGCGAATCCTTACGTACACGCCATTCGACTCCGCCCCTACGATGTCAGATCGGTACCAGCATCATATTCACCAGAATCGGACGCACAACTGCCAGGGGAGTTGGAGACTTCTCCGCATGAGCGCATCACTGCGCAGGCGGGACCTAATGCTGGTCGCATCTTCCAAAAGGGTGACTGGGTATATCTCACAGGCGCGTTTTGGTGTTCTCTCTTGCCGGGCGGAGGGGGAGTACACTCAGAGGACCTGTGCTGGAGTGATTGCTCACATAGATCAGCGCAACCGACTGCTGCATATACTCTGCCCAAGAGAGTTCCCCGATCAGGATGCTTTTCAACAGGCGCTCCCTCGCTACTTGCAGCTCTGTAAGGGCATGCAGGTGCAACATTGGCATGAGTGGTGGTACAGGAAGCTGGAGGTGGAGGCGGATGACCCTCTTATTGCAGAACAGCCTGCCACGGCCCCAGTCGCAGCACTGTGGGTACCTCTGGAGGGGAGGGCGCTAGCAAAGGCGGAGTCGCTGGCGATGGCTGTGTGACCACGGTATGCTCAGAGGCTCACCGCAGACGGGTCATGAACAGCTACACGCTCATACACGGGGGGGGGGCAACAAGGAGTAGTTTTCATATGTGCGCAAGGCGTGCATGTCGCATACACGGGGGCAACAAGGGGTAGTTTTCATATGTGCACAAGGCGTGCATGTCGCATACACAGGGGCAACAAGGGGTAGTTTTCATATTTGCGCAAGGCGTGCATGTCGCATGCACGGGGGCAATAAGGGGTAGGTTTCATGTCGCATGTACAAAAGCCTTATGCTGTGACACACCCATCCCATTCAGGAGGATGTTGTTATCACGCAACAACGCCTGAGAGTTCTGGCTGCTGACTATTCAGCGCCTGGAGCGAGGCCGGGGTTTGGGGTACCAAGAGGTTGGTCGCGACCCTTAGCATGGTGCGACGGACTATACAACTGGGCTGCCGCCTCAGCCTAGGACATGGGAGCGGGGGGAGTGTTGTTTGTGCGCGTTTGCGCGAGCGCAGTGCGTTGGCACCGGCCATTGTGCTGTATGCGTTTTCTGCTTCGGTTTTGCAGCAAAGGTGCTAGATGTAACGGATTGTTTGCACGTGATGTGAGGACATCCAGTGACAGCACGTGCGTATTGCTTGTACCGCTGCAGGTTGTACATGGATGCAGAGAGCACCATGCAGGGGAGGTATGTGGCAGCGGTAGGCAGAAGTGTGCAAAAATGCATGTTGAGCACTGTGGCAACAGCTGAAGTTTAACTTCAAGTTGAAGTTGAAGTTTGACAAGTGTTGAAGTTGAGGTTGTGCAATGTTCAACACAATCCCAGTTGAGGTTGAAGATAAGTCTGGAGTGGATGCTCAGCGGGCCGCGCTGAGCAATGCTGCTGCATGTCTATCTGGTTAATAATCACTGAACACCCAAAATCATGGAATGAAGACTTCTTCTTGTTCAGCCACGGAGCTTGCTTGGATCGCTGTCATGACTTGACAGCACACTTCTTGGGCCCAAGGCCACACCAGCACAACACCGCTGACTGTTTGCGAGCACGCGGCCATGCACAGAGCTCAGAGTTGCAAGCTTCTTGCAGCACGGCATCAGGTCCAGGGACGTTCAGCCTGGGCAACGGCGTCGATAACAGCGCTCAGAGCCTTTTGCGGTGTGCGAACGTGACTGGTCGTTGCCGCGATGCAACGCACAGCACAGCGGCACTTTCAGGCGGTCAAGGGCACGATACACAGGTTTTGACGGTGGCTATAGGGCTGCTGGAGAACTTGGCGTCCATAGGTGGAAAGTGGTGCGGATCACTGGGACTGATGAGAGTAGCACAGTGCTGACTCATGGCTTTGCACAGACTGCCGGCATTGCTGACGGTGAAAGAACGGCTCACAGTTCAAAGCAGCTACCTGGTCACATTCGCAATGCGAAGCTCAGCCGCAACCACAGGCACCAACATACAAAGCTCAATGCCGCAGACAGAGGGAATAAGCAGCAATGTTCACGGCTTTGTACAGCATGCTGACGGTGGTGGCAATGGCGATGGGGTACGTGGTTTCGCAATGCCGCCTGCTGGCGACACGGGTACGGAACACTAAAGCAGTTGGCAGGTGATGGTGGTGGTCATGACGCTATCAGTCCATCACGGAGTCCAACAGTACCATCTGCTGGTAGCAGCATTACAGACAGTACCGCCCTATCCGCCGTCAGTAGTGCTGGTCGTCACGATACGGCGTACGCTCAGCGCCGCATTGTGATGGACATGGCTGTGCCCCTCAGGTTTGCACAAGTGCAGCCGTTGATGGTGTCGCAGAAAGGTGCGACCGCCACACACAGACTCTGAGCTCGGAGCCGCCGATGGAGAGTGCTGACACCAACGCTCAGGGCCTGGCAAAGTCTGCTGGCGCCAGCGGCAGTCATGTCGACGGAACTTGTAGCTCAGGGCCTCTGTCTACGCAAGGCTCGCACAGTCAGCTGTCAATGCCAGTGGAGGTGACGGTGGTGTTGGGACCCACAGCTCAGTGCAGCTATATGTTCTTCTCGATGGCGGTACACATGACAGTAGTGTCATCAGCACTGCGCACGGCTTTGCGCTGACTTCAGGTATCACAGGTGCTGGGCAATGCGGCAGATATTGCAGCGCACAGAACTTGGTATCACAGTCCGGAACCGCTAGCAACAGCACAGCGAACACAACAACGCTCAGCCTGGTCGGTGGCCATGCCAGCAGTCTACAGGGCTCTCGTGCACAGGCGGAAGCGGGTCATGATGGCACCATGCACCCAAATGGGCAGGTGCTCAGGCCCGGCTAAGGGTGCTCTGCTCTCCTGCTGGAGGCGGTGAGCAATGCAGTGCAGGATCTACTCACAGGTGCACTGCCTGAGTAGCAGGCCATTAGCTCTGACCCGCCCTCCCGCCCTGGCTGCTGTGTTGGCACGCTCTCTTCTTCGCGCTCAAGCGTGGGGGGGGACAACATCGGCATTGATGACACAGCAGCATCGGCTGGTACTGGCAACGGCGCCCTCTTACTGCAGCAGCAGTTACGTGCGGCCCTACAGCATCATCGGCCGCAACTCTCCAATGAGGCTACAGGTATAGCCTATGCGATCGACTTGTTGGAATATGGGCTGCACTCATATTCTACTATCGCGTTCACGGTTCCCGACTGTACTTTTCAGACGTACATATCTCGCGAACCTGTGGACCGATTCCTGTCAAAATTGATGTGTCGTGTGGCTGGCTCATGTCGCAATGTATGTGACTAGCCAATGGTGGCGCTCAGTGCGATGCGCTCGCAGAGCTATGCGAATTACAGTGCGATTTTTTCGTTTTTTTGCCCTTTCGAAAACCATTCACGCCAACACATTTGCGCGCCCCAATTTGAGCTGCAACAGCTTGCGATGCACGCCGAGTTGAGTGCAGCCGCGTTAAGCAATTCCATAGCCATGCTCACGATCTAACAGTTTACCAGCGGCCTGCGCTGCGCATGCTTTGGGTTGTGTCCTATGAGCATTGCAGCTGAAGGAGGCCTTCACAAAACGGGTACAAGCTTTTGGCCTGTACCACGCGCAGCCAGCTTGCGTGGTCTTAAGCAAAGTCATAGCCTGCTTGTGTGAAATCGGGGTAGAGAAGCCCGATTCTGGATTGGTGATCCGCGTCAAAAGTAATTGCAGTCGCCATCAGCACTTCCACCTCCGCGTAGTACTGATCGTCAAAAACAGCGCGAAAAACGATGTTTTTGACACGGCATCGCGTATACGTATTGACGCGTGCATCGAATTGACCAGCACCATCGGCAGGGCATCTAAAGACTGACATACTCTATAGGATGAATCAATTTTGCAGCAAATTGGTCAGCAGGTTCGCGCGTTATGCGTGTTTCAAAAGTACAGTCGGGAACTGTAAACCGCATAGTAGAGTATATGATTCAGTGTCCGCACTGATCAGTTGCATGTTACGTGATGATGTACTTGCGTGTACGTGGTGAGAATGATCGTTACATAACGATTACATTTCTCTGCATTCTCCTAGTAAACACTGCTGTTCGTTGTTCTGGTCTGGCGCGGCGCCTACGCTGGCGGCTGCGGGCTGCCTGCGGCAGGTCTACCTTTGTCTCCTCTCTGCACGGCCTGTGCGTATTTCCAAGGGTTATGAGCCTTCGGCTTCAGGAGCTTTAAAGGTTAGCTGCCAAGGGTAGCAAGACCACGACAACATCAGTGTCCGCTGCAGGCGCAGGATCGGCGGCTGCAGCAGCACTGAGGATAAACGCACACCAAATGACTGGCTCGGCTCAAGGCGCGGGTGCAGAAAGGGTGGTGGCGTTTGCGGGCGATGTGCCCAGCTTCAAGACTTCGGCTAGCACGACGGTCGCCGCCGCATAGTATGATACGCTGTACCATTACGCAACTACTGCGCGTAGTCTCCACGTGCACACTGCTTGTGCAACGTCTGTGTCACTCTGTCCCTTGGTCCTGCACGCCTCGTGCTGCGACTGGGACGACCGTACTCCACGGTGCTCGTCCAAAGCTGCAATGCCGCCTGTGGCATTTCGATGCTTGTAGATGTGTGGGCGGGCGCCCGCCATAGCCGCACGTGCCGTGTGCTGCTCCTCGCCAGTGCCGTCCGCACTGCTGTTTGGAGACCTCGTCGTCCAGGGGATCCCCCTCCCCCACTGATGATGCCTCGCCAGCTGCGCCATCGTCAGCAGCTTCGCCACCATCAGCAGCAGTGGGTCCTTTTGCTGAACTTCTCCGCTAGGCAAACGTGAGAGAATGCCTCGTACGCTGGTGATCATGCTGATCGCGCCAGCCGTATCCGTGTGACCCGTCTTCAGCAGCTCCCTTCGCTGAGCCGATGGTATGCACGCTGGCATGCCGGGCTCAAACAACGTCGGAGGCTGCATGAAACTGCCAAGCACGCCCCAGCCGCTCGTGTCCTGACTATCATAGTGGTCACTTGCTGCGCCAGCAACAATTGTTGGTGGCAGCTGGTCATTCTGGTGGTGATACGACGGCATGTGTTTCATACAGTGGTGGTACCTCAAGGACGGCTCTCGACACCAGCCAGACAGCACAACTTGGTCTGCGCAGTGCGGACTGGCAACCTACTGCTGCATCAGGCACAAAGGGCTCTGCGACAGCAACGCTCAGCACTCATCAGCAGCAAGCCTCCGCAATACAGCAGCTGCGGACAGAACTGGACTAGTGTTTATCGCCAGCGCAGCACCAACATCAGCGGCAGCTCCGCCTCGCAGCACCACAGCAGCAGCAGTACTCTGTTCTGACAGGCGGCACTTGTGTTCATCTGCCACTGTGTCTCAGAGTGCAATGGACAGGCTCACCAACATCAACGCACATGGCTGCAGGGCTCACAACAGAGGAGGCCGCTCTTGTGCCCACTAGTGGCATCGATGACGCCACTGTGCCGTTCGACCCAGGGATCTGTAGTAAAGCATATGCAACAGTCCCTCAGGCTGCTGCCAAGGGCATCTCTTCAAAACCGCCTGCAACGCGCATTGGCGACAGCCTCTCGAGAGATGCAGGACCAACGGCGAGGTACAGCTGCCCTTATTGCCTCTGATAGTTCAACGCTGCACGGAATGCACAACCTTCACGTTGCTTAGCAGCACTAGCAGCAACGCAGGGACAGCAGTTGCATCATGCCACAGCAGTGCAGGCTCTGCATCGTTTTGAGATGTTGGAGGTATCTGTGGCGTCTTAGCACCCTCAGGCTTGACGGCAGCGCCCAACAGCCATGGACTTGTCAAGGCAATCAGTATCATTTTGGATGCCACGGTTTTCCCTAGACCTGTGTGCAGCAGCGATGGTGGCACAGCAGTGACCATCGGCAACAGCAGCAGGCAGCGCTCAATCGCTGGGAATCCTTTGGCAGTTGAGTGCAACTTGGTGGCACTTCAGCTCGTCGCAGTGGTGTCCACAGCTGGCGCATGCCGTTTGGTGGAGGCTGTGCGGCGCAAGGCAACGGTGCTCGTACGGCAAGGCACTTCAAGAGCTGCGAACATGGCGTCTGCGCAATCAATGCGAAACTCTAGTGCCTGCACAGCATAGCCCAATGGCAGGGCATACAGCAATGACGACACGCAGCATTGACCCCGGAGAGGTAGCCGCATGCAACAACGGCAGCTATACGGGGCATACAAGCGGCGAGGGTGAGGCACACACTGCTGGCAGCTGTGTTGCAATATGCAACGGCGGAGGCAAGGCATACAGCTATGCTGTGCTGCGTGACGATGAGATCAGGACGCATGATGTGGTTGTGCCACGCGGCGGGGAGAACGATGTGCCGCTGATGGCACACACCGCAGTTATGCGGCAGAAGGCGCATGGTGATGTGGTGGCGCGTGGCTTCGAGGACAAGGAGCCTACCGCGACACGGGAAGTCGGCGGCAGTAGCGGAGTACAAGCGATGCCACGGAGAGCACTGATGCGCACACCGTGTACGCATCGAGGGCTAGAGCTCGGGCGACAGTCGCCACTGAGGAGGTTGTGGTGTCCAGCAATCGGGCTCACGTGCGCAGGTGGCGGCTCATTGCGAACTTGGTGGGTTGCTCACACTGCAGCGGGGCAGCGCGCAGTCTGAGCAGGCAGGACTTGGCGGAGTGCCCGAGGAGGGAGTTGGTCTCAGCTGACGCTACAATAGTGGCTCAGCAAGCAGACCTGTTGCTGGGGGCGATGGTAGCACACCTGAGGGGCGGCGTAATGCTGCTGTCCTCACTACGCAGGTCAGGGAGGTAGGTGCATGCAGCCAGGTGTCGTGGCTATCATGTGCAGTGCTGACCGGAGGGTCATACGGGTTAGTGGAGCTCAGTACCGCCGACGCCTGAGGCACCTGCATGCGGCCAAGTGTCGTGGCTATCATGTGCTGACCAGACGGTCATACAGGATAGCGGAGCACAGTACCGCCGACAGGCGGCAAGGAGAGAAGGCGGTGCCCGAGGACAGCCTGAGGTGTTGAGGAGTGGTTGTGCCTCAGACACTTGTAGGAGCGGACAATTCCCCTTAAACTTGCAACCATTATTGTTTTGACCGCAAGCCCGGCGGGGTTGCTTGACGCTAGATGACACGGTTTGATGTATGTATTCTGCACAATGAATCACTTCGCGGTATATGATGAGCAGTTTCTGGTATCCGGTCATACTCAAGAGTTCAGAAAGCAGCGGTTTAGACATCGCTTGAGGTTCCAGATGGAACAAGTTCAAGACCTCCCCTGGGGGTTTGAACTTGGGGCCTGGGGAAGTGCAGTTGTTCTGATCACAGCAGTATTGGAAACCTTGGAGACTGAGAGACAGACAAGCACGGAAGCTGGCCCTGATACTAGCCCAACAGACCAAATGGCTCCCCCAAGTAAGCACAGTCTCAACTATAACCAGCACACGTCACATAGAGCAAGAGATGTCGCATGCCTGGAGTGCAAGCTATGTCGGCATGCGGGAGCGTGGCCTTGGTGGGCAGGTATCGACTCGGAGGAGCCCGTCTCTGTTATGGGGGGGGAGATATTATTGGGCCGTTTCGAACTATAATCGCGGGTAGCAGGAGCATATTATACTGTTGTTTTCGCCGGCTATCTGGCTCAGTGGTGGGGGCAGCCGGATGTCAGGGCTCACGTTAGTGCAGGCGGCACGGTGTCTGGCGGAGGAAGTTGTCGTTACACGATACGGAGTGCCGTAGATTCTCTGACTGCTGACCTGTAGTTGCTATGGACATCAAGCGGGTTTTCAAATGTGCAAGAGGGCACATGGTGTAGCTTAGCAATGTCTGGCCACACACCCGTCCTACGCGGCCGAGTGCAGGAGGAGGTCGTCATGACGCAGTTAACGCCTGGATTCTCCGGCTGCTGGTTGCTCAGCGCCTAAAGTAGGGCCGGGGTTCAGGGTACCAAGAGGCTGGACGCGACCTTTCGCGTGATGAGGCAGACTACACAACTGGGCTGCCACCCCAGCCTAGGACATGGGGGGGGGTGTTGTTTGTGCGTTTGCGCGAGCGCAGTGCGTCGTCGCCAGCCATTGTGCTGTATGCGTTTTCTGGAGCATGCTTCTGTTTTGCAGCAAGGTACTACAGCTGGTCGACCCCAAGCCCTAGGCATCAAATACAGATGGGCTCCGCCTCCCTCCATCGTGCAGTGCACCGAATTAGCTGCTGCTACTTGCTGGAAGGGTAGCTGAGGGTAATACAAAGGAGTTAGCTGCCGGTGTTCTTGGCGTGATGGCCGGCAGTAAGACCTCAGATGGGACCTCCGAGTTCGGGTCCCTTCGTGAATAATGCATTGCTCGAGCTGCAGGCAACGTGATACAACAAAGGCAGCCTGGCAGCCAAAGGTCCATGCCTAGAGCAATGGAGCTGCTGTGCTGCAGAAAAATGGAACACAAGTAGTAGCCCAACTTGCAGAAACATTGACATCAGTGGAGCAAGCAAGACATACCTCCTGAGACATGGTGGAGTGGATGTAGGTGTAGCCAATAGATGGCTCAGCTCCAGAGGCCCACTAGCTCCCAGCAGGATGTCTCTTGTCTGCTTGCCAACTAAGTCTGGCAAAAGCAAAAAGAGCCTTAGGTTCCCCAAGTGCTGGCACGGGCACCAGGACCAGAGAACCGTCCTAGGAACAGTCTCTTGTCAAGGCGACTGGTGTTTTGCACCACGTGGCAAAACAGAGACTTGTATCATCCCTCTTCTTTGAAAAAGGGCGGCCGTCCACGGCGCCCGCTTGATCGGTGCACGAGGAAGGACGTTTTATGATATTCATTTCTAGCGGGGCAACTGCTCTGTCACATCACAGCCTGGTTTCTTGTCTTGTCTGGGTCTAGGGCATGTTTTGATATATGCTGTTCCTTCACGCCTTGTGTGTGAAGTCAACACAGCTTCGGGGCATGCCAAGTCTCGCTGCTCCCTTACGCCATGCGCGCAAGCTCAATGCAGTTCAACTCTTGCGTGTGCGCTTGGGGGTCTGGTATCCCCTGTCGCGGGACTTGCATGTTGCAAATCAACTTGTGCGTTGGCCTGGAGTGGTTCCTCGGCGAGTTCACGTGCCAACAATAGATTCCAGGAAGAAGGCGCAGCTCTAGCATCGTTCTTGTAATAGTCAGCCCTGAGTTTGATGCGCTTCTCTAGAGGCTTCTTTCCGCGCGTGTTACGGAACTAACTCAAGATCAAAGGTGAACTCCCCGCGGTCGCGTCTGGTGGATACAAGCCCACGCAAGACGCCACGGCTCCATCCGGAGGGAACCGGTAACGCAGAACTTGGCCGACGTAGAGTGGTCCAAAGTCAGTAGTAGGATCCGCTCCGCCCATCCGCGACCCTGAAACCCAAAAAGCAACCGAGCACTTATGCTATAGTGAGGTCAGTCAAGACCCTCAAACTGTTGAAGTTAGATAATAGAAGGTTGTTGGCCTCACTCAGACGCACCAGAAGAGCTCTTGGTTGTTGAAGTTGAGATTGGTGGAGCCATGCTATTGCACGTTGAGCAGTGATATGACAGTTGAAGTTAGCATGAAGTTAAAGTTTGAATATCACCGTTGAAGTTCAATACCACATCAGGATCAATATCAACTTCAACAAGCGAGTAGTCGGCAGATGCCCCTGACATAGGGCTACAGCATGCCATAACCCAACTTCAATACCAGTTCTGTCCTGGAGACCTTACTACTGGACAAGCGCCTCGGTTGCTTCTTGGCTTTCAGGGTCGCGGATGAGCGGAGCGGATCCTGTAGGCATGAATGGACTCACGGTCACTCGTACGTTAGCGGGCAGGTCAGCCGCAAGGCTGGAGTCAAAGGTAGGTTCTGGCTCGTTGCGCTGACGCGCGAACCCACGTAGTCTGTCACGCACGCCTTCGGCGAGGAGCTTAGCAGCACGCACCTGAGATGAGGTCAGCTCCTCCCATGTGCCGTCTGAATAGCGCACGCGCCAGCGAGATTGTGCAAAGTCACGCACCTGGCCCCACAGGTAGTCAGTCGTGCCGGGCATGTCACTAACTTGTCTGACTACTTGCGTGCCACATGGATATCGCAGCAATGCAGCATCTTTTGACAGCGAGCGGTCTTCACGAGGATGGTGACGCTCCGCGTAGGAAGGCATGTTCCCTTGGTGCTTGAGCTCGTATAAAGCATGGAACGTATCCAACACCCAAGGTGGTATGGAAAGCAGTTCAATGAGCTCTTTCTCGTGCACCCACTCTGAGGTAGTGCCGTCGCAAGCCAACCATCTGTATGACCAGTTGCCATCATCATCAGCCTTGCGATCTAGAACTTGACACAACTGCTGATCAGGGTCCAGCGCTTGCAGTTGCGCGGGGTCTAGGAGAGCGTGTACGCCCTCAATGTCAAGTCGCGCGGGTCTAGGGTGGTAGGGCTTTATGTTTTCAACATGCGCAGTCGTCTCACGAATGCGTGTGCCCATGAGCTGGCACTCAAACGAAAGTCCTGACTCACCGTATGGAGCCACGAGCCTCCAAGGACCAGTGAAGCGCTCCTCAATGGCGCTTGCGCGGCCGCGCGACGGTGGCTTCTTGATCCACACGTAGTCGCCCACGGTCACGTGCAGGGTGCGTTGGACTTGATCGTTGCGAGCCTGGATGCGTTCAGCACGTTGCTGCAGCGCCTCGCCGATTGCCTCCTCAGCCATCTTGAGATTTTCTTGCAGGCGCTTCACCTCGGCGTGAAGGTCTTGTGCACCTGTGGTCTCAGAAGTCAAAGTGTCAAGAGGAAAACGTGCTTCGCGGCCGTAAACACAGAAGAAAGGGGTTAGTCCCGTCTCCTCCCCGGGCGTGTTCCTGACGGCAAACTGCACGACGTCAAGGTATTCATGCCAGCGTTCTTGGTGATGAGAGCACAACCTGGCGAGCGCTCGCTTGACGCGCCCGTTCATGTTCTGAACAACGCCGTTAGATTAAGGATGATACGCGCTGGTTTCAATCTTGCGTACTTTGAAGAAGGTGCAAAGCGTGGTGACCAGCGTACTCATGAATTCCGCGGCTCTGTCAGACACCAGCTCTTTCACTAGCGTGCCGCACTCAAACAGCACCTTCGCTACCAGCGGAGCGGCTTCGGCTGCAGTGTGTGTCTTCACAGGAGAGAGCCAACAGAAACCTGATCTGGCTTCAGTGATCACAAGCAAGTACCGGTGACCCTGCGAAGAAAGAACACCGACTTCAGTGTAATCCATGTGTAGGCACTGCCACATGTGCGTGGGTGGCATAAGCGCCTGCTTGTACTTGGCAGTGGACTGTGGCTTGGTCTGTTGACAAGGGACACAAGAGCGCACATAGTCTCGCACGTCAGCGCCTAGCCCTCTCCAATACATGCGCTCCAGCACCTTGGCGTGTGTTGCTGCGATCGAGGGATGTTGAGCGCTGGCGTCATCATGGCAAAGGCGAAGCACCAGTGGCTTCAGCGAGTTAGGGACAACCCACTGCGTGATCAAGGAACCTTTCTTGGCGCGGCTTGCCATGAAATGCACGAGCAAACCGTCAGGTTCAACTGTGAAGAATTCTTGGTCCTGCGTGACAACTTGGCAAGGTCAGGGTCTTGAATCTGTTCTTGCGTCTCCAAGCAGTGTTTCACAGCGGAGCAAAAGTGGTCAGTCTCCTGCCAACACACAAAGTTCTTGCGTTCGAGCATGTCAGGTGAAGATTCTGGACGTGAGTCAGATCCCTCCGTGTCGGGGGTTGCAGCGCCGCCTGTAGTGTCAGTGTTAGGCATGGCGCCATCTGTGGCATCTGTCTCAACATCTTCAACTTCAAGTGCAAGGTCAGTGGCATCGTCAGACTCGTGTGGGGCAGTTGCGTCAGATGCGTCAATAAGTGGCGCGAGCATGGCAGCGCAGCTGTCCCAGATGCCTTCTGAGTACGAGTTCAGCTTCATGTTACAAAGCGCGGAGACAAGGGCTGGTTCCTCATCTCCCTCCTCTTTGAGAAGCGCATTGTACGCATTCTCATGCATGGAGTTATACAAGAGGTCATGCACCTCTTGCGGCGTCAAAGTATCCGGGAGTCCATGCAACGTGACAGGTTTGTAGATATCTGTGCAAGTTTGTTGAAGTTGAAGGCAGGAGCTCCAGGGTAGCTTACATGTGCACCTATGCAGCCTACGTAAGCAGGTGAATCTTGAGGTTGCTAACCTTCAAAGCGTACGCCAGACGGAGGTGCTGGTCCAGCATCGGTGCAGTCTGGCCACTCTTCGTCAGCGTGCTCATACTGCCTAGGCCCGATGATCTCCGTCATTTGTGGCATGGAGATGGGCAATCTGCATTGCCATTGTCTTTACCAGGTCTGTGAACAACCATGATATCATATTCTTGAAGACGCATGGCCCAATGTAGCAGCTTGCTGTTGTGGTTATTCAAGGTAAGTAGCCAGCGCAACGCTGATGCGTCTGTTACAACCGTAACGGGCCTGCCCCAGATGTAAGAACGGAAGTTGTTCAAAGCTAGCACCACAGCCAAGCATTCTAGCGCAGTTGCACCAAGTTTTGCATCCTGCACAGAAATAATCTTGCTGAAGAATGCTACAACAACCTCTCTAGCAGGTTTGCCGTCAACAGCTTTCACGCAGCGCGTGCTGGCCCAAGGGAAGTCTTTGTGCCGTTCACGAAGCTTGTCTAGTGGCACGAATCGGGATAAAACTCCCGCAACTGCCAGCTTGCTTGCATCTGTATGCACTATGAACGGCAAGTCAAAGTCTGGGTGCATGATTACAGGGGCGTTTGACATGGCGTGCTTGAGCTTAGCTAGTGCCTCTCGGCGGCATTTATTCCATGTCATGTCAGCGCCATCACGCGTACACTCGACTAGGGGAGCTGCAATATGCGCGAAACGATGTATGTAGCGCCTATATTAATTGAAGCATCCCATGAGGACTTGCATCAGTCGTTTGTCTACCTTCCCGTCCTTGCCCACGGGTGGCATCATGTCAACCATAGCTTTTACTTTGTCCTCACATGGCCTGATGCCATACTTGCCCACCTTGTGGCCCAGGTATGTGACCTCTTCGGCGAAGAGCTGGCACTTGTGCCTAGATACACTCATGCCATACTCCTCCACGCGACGAAGCACATCGTCCAAATGAGCAATATGGTCCTCAATGTTCTTGCTATGTACCAGCACATCATCTACGTACACACATGCATGTGTCTGTCTGGCTGAGCCCAGAAGCTCATGCATGCATCTAGTGAAAATATAATAGCCCTGCGGGCTGGGGGAGAGTCCTAGGGACGCAAGCAGATAGAGTGCACCATAATGCTACAAAAAGCGACAAGAGCATTGTGTTTGCTCACAAGCGGTGGAAACTTGATGTCAGGGTTGTTGTATTGCAAACATGTTGGAAAGCTAGCCATGCAGACAGGCACACCGTCGTCAATGCACAGCAGTAGAGGAAGCAGGGGGCACAGGAGGTGGCACATGTGACAATGTGTGCAATGAAAGAAATAATATCTCACAACTGCATAGCTGCTTGCAAAACAACACGGGAGCCTTCCCCTAAACTTGAGAGACTTCAAGCGCAAACGTCAGCCACGCTGAGCTGCAGGTCTCCTGCGTTTGAAGGGCTGTGCGACTCCACTGAGTTCTGTCATGACTGCTCCACCGCCTGGGGTCATCTAAGGCATAACCACACCCGACGCTGCTTCATTTCACACTGCAGATGTGTATGTTGACAAGCAGGGCAAAGCAGGAGTTCAGCACACAATGTAACATTAATACCACATCATGTAGCTTCAAACACATACACTGTGTAGAGGAATGCTTACTCCATGCAGGTTACATGGCGATATCAGAAGTGGGCTATCACGTCCTGCTGTGCCAGCTCGGTCTGCGCCTCAGCTGCTCTCATACCACATGATGCTGTTGACACCAGTGCGTTGTTGAAATCACCTGGCCTCTTGAAGAACGCATTGCCATGGCACCTGCTGCCAGATGGCAGTCCAACGCTCACGACACGTCAAGTCAGCCGAGCACAATTTGCTGCGTGCTCACTGCATGCATGGCCCAGTGTGACAGCATGCACAGGCAGCTCCGCAAGCCTCGCATGTTGCATATGTCTTCAGCTGCAGTCAGCGCAAGGCAGTCACCATCGAAACAGGTGGCAAGGACCGGCCATGGCAGTTCAATGCTCATGAGTCGCCAATTCAACCGACCCCAATCTGATGCGTGCTCACTGCATACACGGCCCAGTGTGACAGCATGCACACTGTGGCACAGGCAGCTCTGCAACTTGAAGCCTCGAATGTTGCACATGTCTTCAGCTGCAGCCAGCCCAGGCCAGTCGCCGTTGCAAACAGTTGGCAAGTACCAGCCATGAAAATTCATGACGAATGGGTCTTCGAGTCAATCGACCACAGTCTTCTGCGTGCTCACTGCGCTATTCGACAGCATGCAGCTCTGCAAGCCTCAGGCTTCTACGTTGAATCGAGGCTCGAGCTTCAGCCAGCCAGGCCAGTTGCCTTGCGAACAGTTGGCAAGCACCGCCTATGGAGGTTCATTGCTGACGGGTCGCCAAATTAACCGACCACAATTCGCTGCATACCTGCATGTCACCTTGACCACCAGTGTCGTGCTCCTCCTGCTCGGCCAAATCAACCGACTACAATTTGATGCATACCCGCATGTCACCTTGACCACCAGTGTCGTGCTCCTCCTGCTCGTCGAGTAGCTTAACTTGGTCTTTTCTGCCCATCGTCGGAACACGACACGGTCCGTCTGTCAAGGCCATGGGTACAGCTTGCTCAACAGTTGCACTGGGGCTTACAGACGTGTAGTTCACAAGCCACAAGTTGCTGCTTCCCCGCCATGCATCGGTTGTATTTGCCGTAGGCAGCGCCAGCACTTGCTGCCACACGTGGCGCAGCACCGCTCCCCGTGAAGCAAGGAATGTTGCTGCACCTCAGTCGGCACTAGTTGTGCGTGCTGCCTTGCCTGGCTGCACGCAGCTCCACTGTGTTGGCACAGACTCCTCCGCGAGCTGTACCGCACGGCTGCTCCTTCTTCTTGCTGCGCACGCCTACTCTTTGAGCTAGCCTCACCACTGCTTTTGTCTCATGATCATCCTCTCCTCTGCACAGTCTCGTGTGCTTGCTCGCTGTAGTGCTTAAGAGCCAGCGTGATACTACTCGCCGTGATTCATGATTTGTGATCATGATTACTGGCGATTTTATCGGGTTTTTGCTGCTCGCCGCGCTGCTTGTTTAACCCTCGCAGTATCTCGCCTGGCTGCTGCTTCGCTGGCCGTCTCCGCTTTTCTACGGACTGTTGCGCCAGATCTGTCTGCGCTGCGTCTGGTTGCTTGGCTGTCAGTTTCTGTCGCTCTCGAAGCTCATGCGAGCCCGATTGGCTTCTCTGCGCAACGGCATTGTGGCCACCGTGGCTCATCAACTAGCGTCTCGGCTTGCACTAGCGTCTCTGCTTGCACCGCGGTGCCGCGGCTCCACCAAGTCTTCCTCTCGCACGAACTCGCAGCAGTTACCGCAGCAGTTACGTGCATCGGACCGACATTTCGAGTTTTCGGTGGACAGACAAACACTTTTAATCAGAATAAACCTTATTTTTGAGGCTTTGTAATTGCCCACAGCATCGCACAAATGGTCTGCTGCAGATCTGTTGCATCATCATTATACCTAACAGTATGGTCTGCACCATGCACCAAACAGGATGAGAAACAGGCTTCTAGTTCAAAAGTTATTGCAATTTTGGGTCTTTTGCACGATGTGCAAACGGAGACCTAGTGACTTCGTCCCTAGGAACTTGGCAGGCACACCAGCCCAAACGGCGCGACCTTGTACTCCCAAAGCGAGCCATCAGGTGCCCTGAATGCCGTCTTGCAGGCTGATTCCTTGGTCATGGGTATCTGCCTATATCCGGAGGCAAAGTCTAGTGCTGAAAATAGACGTGAGCTGGCACATTTCTGGACCAAGTCGTCCATGTTACCTACTCCATATTCATCACGGCGTGTGACCTTGTTGAGCGGCCTGTAGTCAACGCAGAAGCGCACCTTGTCCTTCTGAGTGACCAGCACTGGATTGCTAGCCCAAGGACCACTAGCAGGTCTGATCTGTCCGCGTTTGCGCTCATTTTCAATGGCTTCAAATATGATTTTGGCTTCGCGTTCAGCCCACCTGCGTGCTCGATCAGCGATGGGCGCAACATCACCTATGTCGATGTCCACGTCGAAGCGATCCGTCACCTTGGGGTTCTTGGGGTCCTTGGCGAAGGCGCCTCGTCGCCGGCGAAGTACCTCCATGGCGCGGTCAAAGTAGGTGACGCCATGCAGATCGCGCTGCTTGCGAACCTTGAGAATGTTGCCATTCTTGTCGCAGAGTACCTCGCGTAGCTCCGCGTCGGTGCACGTCCCTAGTGTCGCGTTGTGCTCCTCTGCCACCTTGCGGCGGAACGCAGCTCGCTCTGCCTCGGCCTGCGTGACAGGGTCTGGTGCAGCAGACGTGCTTGCTGGCAAGCACGAGGGTTTAAACTGCTGCGCAGGTCTGGACCTGTTTACAGCAGGGTTAGCTGGTGAGTCCTGTTCAAGGTGATTCAGTGCAATTCTTGTGAGATTGGCCACAAGTCTCGCTTGAATAAAGATTTAAACAACCAGCTACTTCAAGAAATGCAGTTGCTTGATGTGAAAGGATTTTTCTTGGCCAATATCCAGGTCGCAGACCATGTCAGGCGTGTCAATGATGCCCACGATCGCGCCTGCCGGCACAAACACCGGCATGGCTGAAGCGTTCTCGACTAGCATGCCCAAAGGCTTGTTTGGCATTGCATAGGTCACGGTGTCTTTGATAACAACGCCTTTTGCAGACAGCCTGTCCACTGTTACCGACGCCTCTGGCGCGTCAGGAGTGAGCAGCACTTCAACGGGGCCTGCACACTGCACAGGAGGATGTGACACAACTTTGAGGGTTCTGGCAGTGTCAGCCTTGAGCACTTGATCGCACGTCGTGCGTAGCAGATACGTGCGCTTGGCAAGGGCAGGTTTGTTAGATGACTTGACTCGCGCTGCACTCATTCTGATTGAGTCAGCAGCAGGGGGGTCTAGAGTCCCCAGCTTGGCCTGTTCATGCATACCAATTGCGGGTCCATCAGAGCCTGCAGGATGGAAACGCATGCCATGTTCATAGGTGATAGACGAGCCAAACTTGCAAAAGAAGTTAGACCCCAGGATTGCCTCATAAGGCACTGCAGGTCCACTACATAGAACGAGTGAGTGAAGACGGTGTCCTTGAAGCGCACCTGGGCGTGCACAACACCAGAGATTGGCACAGATCTCTTGGCATCTGCCAACTCAACTGTAGTGAAGTCACCATCAGAAAGCGGGCAAATAGATCCCGGTGGCAGCTGATGCGCGCGCTCTGTGTTAATGAACTCAGCCTCGGCGCCATTGCCCATTAGTGCATCAAGCATCAGTTCTTGAATGCCATCATTGACTTGTGTGCGTATGGGCATGCGCACAAAACCATTCTTTCTGGGCTTGCCTGTTGCTCGCGCACTATGCAAGATCTTGGGGGGCTTATCGCGCGCTGTGCGCCTAGGGTAAGCCTTGAACAAGTCAGTAGCAACGGCACTGGCACTAGTTTGCAAAGCACTTGCGGCACTGGGTTGCGGAGTGTCTGTGACATCTGGCTGCTCGCTCGCATCGCTGTCAGTGTCGCTGATATCTTGCATAGCTGTGACATGTGGCGTTGCAACAGAACTTATCTGTGGCGCCGGCTCGTCCTCGTCCTCGCCGTAGATCCATGGCACTTGCGACGCTGGTGTGTCGTCTCCGGGACCGAACGTGGCGAGGGCTTGACCAATACTGCGCGTAACACGCTGAAAGGTACGAACACAAGCGCTAGCCAGACGCAGTATGGCAGGCTTGTCAGAGTCAGAGTCTACCATCCACTCTGGCGGGGGTGAAGTGCGATCATGCATCACAACCTCACCTGGCAAGATGTCATTAACATCACAAGGACGTGGCCACCCTTCTGGCAAGGGGGCTACCGCGTGCAATGCAAGCATCAGCGCTGACACACAGTTTGGCTGCACGAGGTTTGCGGCCCAAAGCTTCTTCTGCGTGGCAGTGCCAACAGGATGCGGCTCATTGTACCCTAGCAAATCCATGACTTGATCAGCAGACAGAACAAGTGCATCTTTAACAGGTCCTGCGTCTTTGTCACGCGGCAAGTAAGAACGCAACGGGCCTCGCCCTGGGTGGCGAGTAACAGGGCTAGGAAGTGGCATATCAGTGGGTAGCACACCTGGTGTCGTGGGCTGTCTAGGGTCCCAATAAAACGTGTCTTGGGAACAGCCAAGATGTTCACGGATTGTACGTGGCTTGCTGGTGCGAAAGCGCTCATTGAGAACAGCGTTCAAGCGTGCAAAACGCTCAGGCAAACAAGCAGCATTTGCAGCTGACACAGTATAGACGCGCTCTCTCGAAGATGCACCATTTACATCCGTGCCTCGGAACTGCACCTCATAGGTGGAATACCCCCTCTCACTCACGACGTGACAGAAGTCGCGCCATGCGTTTAAAAGAAGCATCCTAGGCACGTTCTCATTGATAAGTAGAGCAGGCGAACAAGTAGCGGCTACCTGGGCTACATGTACCAATATACGCGCTGCCTCGCCCTCGATCCCCTCTCCGGCAGGGGAGAATTCAACACATGAAGATGTATTCCATATAGCGTCTGGTTGAAGCTCTTGCAGCCTCGTACGCACACATGGACTATTTACATCTGCACATATCACCTCGGTATCTGGGAAGAGTCTACGGTACTCCTCGCATGTACGCTTGCAGCTCTCTACCGCTAAGACCACATGCACGCTTACACCTGTGGTGCGCGCAAATTCCTCTAACCCCCTATGAACGCCCCCTACCCCACAACACAACTCAGCCACCCGCAATCGTCCAGCGACCCTCCGTGCCAGTGCTAAACGCCTCCTTCCTAGCCTGCGGACATGGCACGTGAGAAGCGTCGCGAGCAGGCATGGCGCAACTAGGGTTAGCGGTGTGGCTCTCACCTGATTGCTCAGCGGCAGTATCAAGAGTAACATCTCGCGCGGTACATGGCGCACGACTTGGCGTGTCACTAAGGTCAAGAGCAGTCAAGGGCGTGCTAGCACCAAGTGCACACACTGCTGGTTCATGGCTAGTTTCTGCGGCAGTTGAAATTGGTGCGCCAAGATCAAGTGCGCACAACGCCGCAGGTTCAAGACTTGGTCTAGCGTCAAGAGCAGTTGAAGTAGCGCTAACATGGGTGCTTTCCGCACCAACGTGGGCCCTAACTGCTACTTCATCGCGCGCGCATAGGAATGCGGCCAAAGTGCAAGTGCCAAGCTTCCTATCTAGCATGCGCGCAATGCCTGGCGTGCCAGCCTCAGTTGCTGTAAACTGCACGTCTGGTGCCTCAAACATGCCTTGCGTGGAGCTAGCGCGACCGTCATGCCCTAGTCTAGCCGGCATGGCAGCGCCCAAGAGCGCGCTAGACAAGACATGAGAAGCAGGAGTCAAGGATTTACCTGTCTTGGCGCGCTTGGCGCGCAGCTCGTCGCGACGGTGC